>JABSTQ010001277.1:0-32297 GCA_013358835.2 Ixodes persulcatus | reverse complement strand
TTGGCAGACTCGAAGAGCTCGTTCGCGGCTATGACCTGGTATATTGCAGAGACTAAACATACATCAGAAATGTAATTAGGCTGGTTGAGCTGCTGCTTGATTCAAACATGTTAATTTCATTGTTATAAAGACAAATCATTCTGCTACTGCATTCGGACCAAGATCAGGACATCCGAGTATTCGGTATGTTTTCAATTTTTTGGTTAAGCAAATATTTTCCATATAAGAAGCCACAACTTCATGAAGCGGGAAGCTACCTTGCAATCAATTTTAATGACATACTTTTCATCTTTACAAATTATTAAACCGATGCTGCGATCCAATATTGTGGACACATCTTCTTCTAAAGTAAATTGAAAAGTTGGTGCGTGTTACCGGTAATACCTCAGGCCGCGACGCGAACGCGAGTGGAGGTACAGCGTCACGCTACCCGGGTTTCGAAGCATAAACCTACGACTGACAGGGCCTCTAAAGAGCAAGCAGAATGTTCGGAAGCATTTGAGGAACCAAATCTGTTCCCCTCAAATCTCTGGTATTTTTTCCCAAAAGACTCGGCTTCTTAACGTCCAAAACAATATCAATAAATGTTTGTAACATACGCATCACTGGCTTTATCAATTGTATGCCACATGTATGTAACAGCTCATTTATTGCGAACGAGGGTGCACTCGCGGGTATTATCGCAGTCATAGATTACCGTGCAGCTGATTGCGACGCGGAAACTTGACAAGGACGCCACGTTTCACAGATGAATACATACATACTGCTTCGAAGGCGTCATTTCAGTAGACAGACTATTTATCAACGCCAGCAAAGATATGGTCGAAATCGGGTGAAGACACTTACTGTATTCGCGGTTCACTTTTGCCCCTCCCGCACAGCCCACTACAGTTAAAAAGAAGAGTTTGGTGACCGCTGCATTTTAACGTCGCTCCACGGAAACCACTGCGAAGATAAGCCGATGCCGTCACGATGGTGAGGCGCAACCTGAGGCAGAGAAGCAGACGGCGGTCGACGTATGTACGATGCTAGGCCTTACTCCCGCATCGAAATTTTCGATGGCAATGCAATCGCTGGATTTTCACGCTGTCGCGCAGCGAATAAAAGTGGACGCGGTTACGACTTAGCGACGTATGCTCGGGTAAGTGAAAAACCGCATTAAAAAACAGAATAATTGCTGAAAGATACTGGAGTCGTAGAAAGTCTGCCCGGCAGCCATGTTGAAAATATTCATTTGCTAGAACAAGGTTGGTTCGGGCAGGTCGTGACGTCACGGAAACAAAGGGACGCGATTGGTGGCGGAGGAATACAAGATTCCCTTTGAGGGGCATTTGCCGCTACCTTCTTGACTTGCAACCGACTATAGTAACGGCAAAGGGGGGGGGGGGGGGGTGGCCTTACCTAGGGTGCCTTCATGTGCGCTTCGCATAGAGTGATGCCAACTGCCTGTTTCCCTTTCCCACATCCTCTTTCACTGCCATTTTGTTCCTCTCATAGTTTCCCCGTGGGCCGGAAAGTGGCCTTTGTGTCCATCGGTCCTCCCACCCAAGGGGGAAAATGCTAATCCTCCCTCCGTGGGTTCCACAACGCTGCTCCGAACTTGTGAGATGAGGTGCTTGTTTCCGGGAGGGTTATAAGCCCCACAGATTATCGCCGAGAACCAAAATGGCTGCTGGTTTGTCGGCGAGCGGTATTACAAAGGGTGGCATCACCCTAGCAAAGCGCACATGAAGGCTCCCTATCCTTATTTTGCCGCACTTTTCCAAGAACCTGGACGGAGGTGGGGCAGCAGGGTGCGTGGCCGCACGTCCGAACATTTTCAAGTCGTGCAGAGCAGTCCCCACCGAGCGGCCAGAGGACGCGCTCTCCCTCTTCCTCGCTGGCAGCTCCAGCCTCGTCCCCGGTAGGCGGCCGAGCTCGCCACGGGGAAGTTCCCTACGTCCCCCCCCCCCCCCCCCCCCCAAGGCTGCGTATTTTCGGCACGAATTTTAAGTTCAGGGGGCGTGGCCAATGACGTCACGGACGTCAAAATAACAGCTTTTATTTTGACGTCTTAGTTATTTTGACGTCAACAACACGTTTTCTTTGGATGCCGCTGACTGCATTTTGAAATGTCGGTCGCTCGGCGTGTGTGTGGCCGGGTGCTCGGCGGCTCGGCGGTGTCCGCGCTGGTGCGTGTTGTCGACGTTGCCGCCTGTACTCGTCGCGTTCTCAGGAAGCATCAAATAAGCGTTCTCTATTTTCAAACTTCGCCCGGTGCCGTCCGTCACTCCTGTTGCAAATGAAGATTACGTGTAGCGGAGGTGACAGAGCCCAGCCGCAGCAATTTTGTACGCAGTTTTCTGGAGCTGTACTTGTGTGTAATACGACGGATTATCACCCTTGCATAGAATAGCTGCGAAGGCCGTGCAAGCGGCGAGCGAGTGGCCTTGACTGGCATGACTGCACCCGCTGCAGGAGCGCTCGTGCCGCGTGATCCAAGGCAACTAGCTCGCGCTCTTAGCACTGTCGTCGACAACATTCTATCTTTTCTGTGTTAATCGTAAAAACGAAATGTGGTAAATATCACCAAATGCCCCAACAAAATAAAATCTTCGAAAAAAAGAAAAGTAAACCTCCACTGCGGATCAAACCCACGACCTCTTGCGTATCAGGCAGACATCTTAACCGCTAAGCTACGCTACAGCTTCGGAAGCTTCACTTTGACAATATGTTTTATACGAGACTTTCTTAACGCGGAATACCGACGGTGGAGTACCGTCGGACGGTACTGTAGTCACTAAAAATCTTCTTTTGCAACAGGAGTTACCGACGGCACCAGGCGAACGAAATTTGAAAACACTGTTTCTGGATGTCGGCAGTTGATACGCGACGAGCACAGGCGGAACGTCGACACACACCAGCGAGTACACCGCCGAGCCGCCGAGTACCCGACCACGCGCATACACTTGCCGACCAACCGACGTTTCAAAATGCAGTCGGAGGCATCCAAAATAAAACGTGTTTACGTCAAAGAACACCAAACAAACGTGTACGTCCGTAATGTCATCGGCCGCGCCCCCTGGACATCAAAACCGTGCCGAAAATACGCACCCCCCCCCCCCACCCAACGGGGGGGACACGAGCGGAGGAGTGGCGAGAGTAGACAACCAAGATGGCTGCCTCTCCTGGCCACGATAAGGCACGCTCCGGTCAGAAGCCAGGCGGCTCCCGACGTCGCGCACTCGGTCCGAAGGCCGGATCAGGGAAAGGGAGCCAGATACTCCCACAGCCTGTAACATTTTGGTGGCAGCGGTGGGATCACTTCTAAACTTCGATGGCGAATCCACTGCACGTTACGTCCCACTCCGGCAACACTTCGCAGCGAGCAGCTGCAAATGGCTTCTCCATGATCGTTCCAACGCCGCTAGAACGCCTTCGAACTGGCTTGAATGATTTTCCGAGTAACATCAATGGGCCGCAAAGTGCCGCTTTAGGGATTTCTGTAGATGTTTTCAAGAAATGTGCACCGGCTCTGGATGGAGGTGAGATTGTTTCAACAGTTAGCCCTTTAACGAATGTGAACCGAGGTACCCGTGTAAGGACTAATCCGTCATTGAAGCTTAAAACCCTTCGACAGCAGCGCACCAGTTCACCTTTATCTGTACCAGGCTGAAATTATTGCACAATCCAACGGCTGGACGGAAGACGACAAAGTCTACGCGCTCGTCTCCCAGTTGCAAGGACCAGCTCTAGACGTGCTTTACCGATTCGATGGTATTCACCTATCATTCCCGGCCCTACGTGAAGCACTGGAAAGACGTTTTGGAGACAGACATCTTCAAGAAGTGCACTGCTCGGAGTTAAGTTTACGCCGTCAGCACTCTCACGAAACCCTCGAGGAGCTGGCAGCCGACATCCGGCGCTTGATTGTCAACGGCCCATCCTAAAGCCCCAACAGACGCAAAGGATAAGATTGGCACCTCTGCTTTTGTAGCCGCAATAGCTGATCCAGAGGTTCAAGTATTTGTACGTCTTTCACGACCAGCAAACGTCAAAGATGCCCTGGATCAAGCGCTAAAAGCGGCAACCGCTAAGAGACCAATATAGTTAGTGCAGAAGGCTAGGCATCTGCAAGAGCCATTATCACCATTTTTTGCCTTATCATCGGCGCCAAAAAGGCGGCATGGTAGAAAGAAATACAATCCTCCACAACAACCAACCCGGTCTGAGGCCACTGATCAAGCTTCCAAGGTTAAGGGTAAAGCGAGCACGGTGCGTTCTTTAGTAACTCCCCTAAAACTTCCTCTGACATTAGTGGCAAGCAACTAATCGTCGGTTCCAAAATTTACTGTTTGGATTGAATGCATTAGATACCAAGATGCTCTTCTTGACACTGGAGCAGCAGTGAACGTTCTGGCATCTATCCCTGGTTCTAGCAGACGCACGTCTTTGTCCGACGTCACTTGGATTGTTTACTGTGAACGGTACTGCAATTCATACCCTAAGTATTCTCACTTTTCAAGTGAAAGCAGTTCAGAGTACTTCACCAGTGGAGTTCGTGGTGCTCGAGAACTCTGTTTGCCCGGTAGTGCTTGGGTACGAGTGGTGCAGTAAAAATAACTTTCGTAATAATGAGTTTCCGGATTCCAGAGACCACAGAATCGCAACATCGAAAATTGATCACAGTAAGTTCTTATTAAGGCGCAAGCTACAGCTTGGTGCCGCTCGAGTTATCTTCAACGTATGGAATGGCACAACTGCACTTCTGAGAGATCTGCTAAATCACGTCCAGGAAGTGCTTCGAGCTTTACTTTGTACTGACACAGCAAGTATCACACCCGTGACAAGCAACGTCTACGTGTGCAAAACGGTCACCATGCCCCCTAGCTTTGCTGCGTGGGTTACAGTGAATACGCCCGACCAGAGCTCCAGCGGCGACGTCATTTACGAACATCTCCTTCATGCTAAACCTCGGCACGACTTTGTCTCTCCCCACACTTCGGCATCTTCTCTGCGGGGAACCTTCGTCATCTTGGCGGTAAATATTGGATTGAATGACATCACGCTAAAACCTGGGGAACAAGTCGGAACCACCCAGCCCTCCTGCCCTGAAGTGCAGGTGAATACAGTCGCACTTAAATTCAACTCACAGGCAGACACACCCAGTCTTCCATGGGAAACATTAATGTTAATCCTGACCTTGACGCGGAACATATGGCAGCGCTTCGACAGCTCCTTCAACGTCATCGTAGCTGCATCGCACTTTCTCCAAATGAACTCGGCTGCACGCCTTTAGTCGACCATTCCATCGACACTGGGGACAGTCGACCTATTCACCAGTCAAAGCGTAGGTTTGCTCCGTCCGAACGGAGTGTTATTCAAACGCAAGTTAATGACATGATTCAACAAGGGGTGGTCGTTCCTTCATCAAGCCTATGGTCCTCTCTAGTGGTGCTCGTCCGAAAAAAAGATGGTGCTATCCGGTGTTGTGTTGACTACAGAAAAATCAACAGCCTTACGAAACAGGATGTGTACCCCCGACCTTGCTTGGATGATGTGATGCCATGGACCGACTACAGGAATCAGAGACTTCGTCCGTGTCGTTCTGTGTTTTGTCACTTGTCCGTATCCCCAGTCTCGGGTTTACAACAATGCTCAATTTACACCAGCTAGCCTGCACCCTCACCATTGCTATATTTCACCACCTTTGATCTCCTGTCAGGATACTGGCAGATAGACTCGACCGGTTCACGAGGATGCCTTTTGGGCTGTGTAATGCACCTGCAACATTTCAGAGACTAATGGACAGGGTGCTAGGCCACCTGAAGTGGACCATGGCACTCGTATACCTAGATGACGTAAAGGTGTATGGAAGCACATTCGATGAACACGTCCAAAGACTTACATTAGTATTGGATGCGCTCTCCTCTGCCAATCTGCGCCTGAAACCAGAAACGTTTTACGTTGGGTATAAAAAATTAACCTACCTTGGACACGTTGTGTCGAAAAGAGGGATTCCATCAGATCCTGTCAAGCTTCAAGCCTTCGCAGAGTATTCTGTTCCAACATCCTTATAGGAGGTAAAATGTTTCCAGGGATTCGGATTATACTTTTGCCGATTCATCTCTGACAATGCGCGCCGTTCGGCTCCAATGACCCGCCTGCTACGAAAGACTGAACCCTGGCGATGGATAGCAGAGGAACAAGCTTCCTTTGGAGATCTGAAAAGTGCCTAGTTGAGTGTCCCAATTCTCGCCCACTTTGACCCTGCTAAGACGACCTATCTTTACACAGATGCCAGTGGAAAGGGACTCGGTGCTGTTCTGTTGCAACTAGATGACGCCGACAGGCAACATGTTGCTTCATACGCAAGTCGCCTTCTAACGGACGCAGAACAGCGGTATCATTTTTCAGAACTTGAGTGTCTTGCACTATTCTGGCCAATGCAACACTTCCGGCCATATCTCTACGGACGACGCTTCGCAGTTGTGAACGATAACTCAGCCTTGACATGGCTTCAAAGCAAGAAAGATATGGCAGCCAAACTGGCTCGTTGGTCGATTTTACTCCTAGAGAATAACTTCACAATTGTTCATCGGAGTGGCAAAGGACTCCAAGATGCAGACTTTCTATCTCGTCATCCGATGAAGGACATGCCGGATTCTCCTGACCACGATGCTTGCTTTTGTGTGCCTAGATTTAATTTGAACGCAGGCCAGAAACAAGACTGTGAAATACAGGACATCATGTCTCGACTTCAATTGACTGACGTACCGCCCACGACTAATCGCCTACGTAAAGTGTTCCAGATTCGTGCCGGGTTACTTTGCCATCGCAGTTGCAGCACTAAACACTGGGTGCCAGTTGTCCCATCTTCGCTACGCGGAGTGGTACTGCATCTGTGCCATGACGACCCTACGGTGGTGCATCTAGGCCATGACAAAACTTTCTAGAAGATTTTAGAGATGTACTGGTGGTCTAGGCTTGAAAAGGACGTGACAAGCTACGTAGCGTCGTGCTCAAAATGTCAGCAACACCAAATACAACCTAGCCATGTGAACTTCACCTCTTACCACCACCAGAGGCTCCATTCGTCGTGTGGGTAATCGACCACCTCGGGCCTTTTCCACGTACAGTCGCCGGCCATATGAGCTCCCCCGACCGAACGCCGACCGGATCAGCGAAAATCCCGCACGCGGCGCGTCGAGCGTTGCCGCGTTTTGGGGGCCGGGCTATTGGGACCAAACCATTCCGTTATCAAAGGGGTGGACCCATAGCTTTTATCGGGATTACATCGTTTAGAAATGTGAATCACACAAAAAAAAAAGGCCGATTAGAATTGCCGTCTTCGGGTGCTGGCCCCAAGTGTTCGGAGATGATGTTAAACCTGCTAATAAACTGAAGCTTGCTTTAGGCGTAGATAAAGCAGCATTGTTTGATCGATGCTTAGAAATGAAAAAAAAACTATTTTTGATATGATATTAGGCATGACAACAATGATCCCTCGGCAAGCAAGAAGTTGCCAACCAGGACGCCATCTGCAAAGTCATCGTGTAGAGAATTACCCTTGGCGAAGCGAAACGCAACTAAGTGCAGAACAATAGAGTATCCTCGATAAAACGCGTTCATGAAAAGTGCCTGAATCTTTATTCTACTCCGACACAAATCTTTTTTTTTTTTTGTTATCTATACCATATTCTTATAGATTAAATAAATTATTTCAAAATCGCTTGTCATTGTCTAGTCTAGGTTTAAGAAAGATTGTAAGTAAGGCATGTGCGTAGGATTACTCTTCGGGTAGGAATTATTTAAAATGACAAACCAGTTTTGCAAATAAAAACGTAGCATATAACACGTCAGAGATATTTTGCAGTGAAGAATTTCGATAAGCCGTCTGCGTTTGCCAACAACCGGAAGCGGGATTGTAATCGGCCGTGCTTCAGATTCATGTTTCAAAACGCGGAATGCTATTAAACTTCCTGCGTCTACCCCTTTGAAAACGGAATAGTTTGGTCCCAATAGCCCGGCTCCCAGAACGCGGCAACGCTCGACGCGCCGCATGCGGGATTTTCGCTGCTCCGGTTGGCGTTCGGCCGGGGGAGCTCATATGGCCGGCGACTGTACATCGGACGGCAACCGCTTCATTCTAGTGGCTGTAGATCATCTTACCAAACGGGTAGAGTTATGCCCCGTGGCCAGCACCTCAACAGAAGAAGTGGTGCGGTTCTTTAGAACCCAGCTTCTCCTGCGACAGGGAGTGCCACGGATGATCATCACTGATAGATGTACAGCTTGAACCCCTGCCATGTCTTCAGAAGAGCTAGCATCTCAAGGCATAACTCATGCTAAAGCAGCTCTCTACCGACCGCAAACAAACGGGTTGGTAGAGCGAGCTAACAGAATAATTGCTGGAATTCTTTACTCGTAAGTAAATGTCAAGCACACTGATTGGAAGACTTTTGTTCCTTATGCCGCGTTCGCGATGAATACCATGAAGCAGTCGAGCGCCCCTTTACACCATTTCAATTTGTTCATGGTTGAACGGCGGTGCTTCCTCAGGAATGCTCATCATCTGTAACGTGGTGGAATAGGGGAGACGATTTTGCTGACAATACCTTTCAGCACCGCCTGGATGACGCACGAGAACGAGAAAGAATGGCTATATTACATTCCCAACAGCGTGCGGCATCTTGATACAGCGCTGCTGGCACGACACCGTGTATATCTCCGGGTGACTTGGTCCTGGTTCGGAGGGAACAGCGAAAGAAGGTCGAGCACAGAAGCTTCTTCCTAGGTATAGGGGTCCCTGTGAAGTAACTAAGAAAATTGGACCCCTAACCTATGAAGTACGAGATTGGGGAACTTCACGGAAGACCAGGACATTTTCAGCGCATGTGCATCACCTGAAAATGTACATCCCACGTACAAGTGTTCTTCCTTCTTCTCAGGGTCAGTGAACTGTGGGAACCAAAGTACCAATGACTTGTGTTTTGTACTGTAATAAATCTTTTAAGGGGGAGGGGGAGAGTGTTAGAGGCAGACGAAGAGGAAGACGAGGAGTACAATGGTGCCCTTGTGAACGCTAAGTGGCATTCCGTCAGCCGGAACTGAAGTTGACTCCAGTGAGCCTGTAACAATATATATATATATATAGAGAGAGAGAGAGAGAAAGAGAGAGAGTTTTTTTTTAAGCTTTACAGATTTGTTTAAGAAAATCCAAGAAAGTTACATTTATGTGGCTTGTTGAGGTGAGTTATACGGCCAGGATGACATTATGTGGGTGGCTAATCTTTGCAATCCGTAGGAAAATTAATTAACATTCGTTAATTACCCGTTTAATTATTGAAAATATACACAAGTTTCCATTTAGAAACTTAAAGAGCGTCATCGGAAACTACAAAATCAACTCCTTTTAAGATGACTTGAAGCTCGTGGGAAATTCCGGGGCTTGCCAAAGTTATCAATCGCGCAGCAGGCGCAAAGGTAGCAGTGGCGGAACGCGATGATAATCGAATCATCCGCGTTCCGCAACCGCTAGCCTTGTACTTGCTCCACAAGTGGTAACTTAAGTGCACTACTACGCTTATCACGCTGTCAAGTCTATGTAAATTACTGATTCAGTTGTTTTCGATTACCCTCAGCAAGTTTCTAGTTGGAATCATGTCTATTTTCATTAATTAAAAGTTAATTAACGAACTTTAATTAATTAGCCGACTGATCGTTACGATTTGCCCTCTATACAATGTCCGCTTGGCAATATAACTCACCTCTACAAGACGCATAAATGTACTTTTCCCGGCTTCTTTTAAACAAATCTGTAAAGTTTAAAAAACACCCTGTATATATACAGGTTTTTTTTTTTCCATTTCACATTTGTTTTTAAAAAAAGCCATGAAAGCTACACTTATGCGGTTTGTGCAGGTGAGTTATGCGGCCAAGTTGATATAATATAGGGAGATAGTCGCAACTATCAGTCGGCTAATTCAGTAAAATTCGCTAATTAACTTTTTAATTAGTGAGAATAGGCATATAGTTCCAATTAGAAACTTGCTGAGCATCATCGAAAACCACTAGATCAACTATTTTTAGAGGGGATAAATGCAGTGGCAGCATTCTGCGGCGTTCTGTAAAAACGCTTCATTTGGACGCATTCCTAGATTTCGGTTCCTTATCGGAGCGCATCTACGAGCCGGCGGTCCTGCTCCCGAGTGGCTGAGACGCGTAACACACGTGCGCCCTACTTCTCTTCATTCTACGTGGGAGGCGTGGAGGTGGCTTCGCGCCGCGACCACGATGTCTCCCGTGCGAAACGGCGCCGATTTGTTTGAAGACCAGTGGCTTCGCTGCGTATCTAAAGGAGCTAAGCCTTTTTTTTTCTTTACTTTTTCCTCGAGTAAGTTCGCTCTTTGCAAATTTTACAAAAAAAAAAAAAAGGCACCATCTGTGGGCTACGCTGCACAAAGTCGTATTGCGATAGGTTAAGAAACCGAATTTCGCGGTCAATTTGAAGAGCCTGGCCGCTCCTTGGGACAACCAGTGTATATATATATATATATATATATATATATATATATATATATATATATATTGGGCATGGTGGCATAAGAGCCAAGGGGCCGAAGGCGTATATATAACGAAGTGAAAAACTCACGGTGGAAAACAACAAACAGCGGAAGTTTAATCGACAGTTTCGCCGAGAGACTCGGCTTCGTCAGGAGTTGACATACAAGTGAGGGCATATCGCTGCTGCAAAAAAGATCAAGACGAAAAAAAAAAAAAGGGAGGGGGGGGGAGGGGCTGTACGCGTTTCCACATGGCAAACAACTTGGCCTGAGCCCGCTCCTTCTTCGGGGCGGCGAAATACAAAGTGCGCTTGAGCGCTCACAACAGTGGCTACAATAGGCCGTGGACGGTTGTCGTCTTCTTGGCTGATGGCCCCTAACGAGCCAATGCATCCCCGCGACGGTCACCCCTGGGGCGCCGCGCGTGTCAAGAAAACCAAAGGCATGTTTGCCCGCCCCCCAATTTAAAAGAAAAGAAAAAAAAAGAAAAAAAGGAAGAGAGAGAGAGAGGGTACATGGTTTGGGGGGGGGGAGGGGCGGAGAGGGTACGTTTGTGAGATGTGGTTACTGAAATATGAAACACGCGTGTAGGACAAAAGCACGGGAACAGCAGGGTTCCATAGAAGATAACATCCACAATATAGGAGTTCTAATAGAATAATCACGTGGTCCAATTCCAGTCGAAAATACAGTACCACTATGCAAGGGTAGTCTAGGTTAATGCTCTTATTGATGCAAGCGTTCCTGGACTCTCATTTATTCCTTTTTCTATAGTATTGAATTTGTATATTAGGTATGACTCTCGCTGTTCACGCTCCCGGTTTGATCTGAATCCAGATTCCAGTAATGTCACAGATAATTTATCGAAAGAATGCTCTGGGAGACGAAGGTGTTTTGAAAGAGGGAGGCCTGGATTAGTTTTAGAGTGAGATCTGTGGTTATTAAATCGTAGTCTAAACGCTGTCTCGGTCTGTCCTACGTATTGCATTTTGCATACTCTACACTCTAGCAAGTACACTACGTTTGAAGAGTTGCATGTTAGTTCTCCTTTAATTTTCATTGAGTACTGCGAATGCGTGCTTTTGGCTGTGTTAGTTTGTTGAATCTGTAGGCAGATTAAACACTGCGGTGTATTACAGGGCCTGCATTCGTTGTGTCGCGGTGTAGAATTTAACCGAGAATTTACTAGCGTGTCTCTAATCTTGCGTGATCGTCTATAGATGACCCCCGGTGGGGAGGGAAAAGCGCGTTTTAGGCGGTCACTTTGCTCGAGCATGTTGCAGTGTCGTCTTAGAATATTATTTACGTTAGGATAGTTAGTGCTATAGGTGAGACACAGATTTGTGCGTTGTGTGTTGCTCTGCGGGGAACGATCCTCCAGGAGATCGCTGCGGTTCAACATTCTGGCTTTATGAATCGCATTATCAATTACACGTGGTGGATATTTTTGATATGTCAACACCTTCTTGAGGTTTTGAGTGCTTGCGTCAAAATCATTTTTGTTTGAACAGATGCGTTTGAAACGGTGGGCCTGGCTATAGGGTATGCCGTTCTTGCAGTGACGTGGGTGGTCGCTCTTGTGATGAAGGTAATGTTGCCGATCTGTTGGCTTGCGATAAAGCTTTGTTGTTAATTTCCCATCCTCTATTGTAAGGGTCACGTCTAAGAAGTTAATGTCGGTTTGGGAGTAAGTGTGAGTGAAACGGATGTGTGGGTGGACAGCGTTGTAATCAACTATGAAGTCCTGCAGGTCCGCCTCGCTGTGTGTCCAGATAAAAAATATATCATCTATGAATCTTCTGTACAGTAGTGGTTTTAAAGGGTAATCGCATAAAAATTTTTTGACTCTAGCTTCCCCATAAAGATGTTAGCATAACTGGGTGCCATCTTGGTGCCCATTGCGGTACCGCTAACCTGTCTAAAATATTCATTATTAAATTCAAATACATTTAGTTCTAAAACAAGCCTTGTTAGGGTCGCAATGACGTGGCCATCTGGGCTGAGGCTCTCTGGTTTTCTTTGGGACTCGTACATATCTATTAACGAAGCTATTCCGTCGTCGTGTGGAATATTCGTGTACAATGAAGACACGTCCAAGGTTACAAGATATGATCCTTTCGGTATATGTAAATTTAATATATCCCTGAGGAAGTGGGCAGTGTCCTTGACATGCGAATCGAGAGTTGTAGGTATGTGCCGAATTAGGTCGTCTACATAGCCCGATAGAGGTTCCGTTATTTTTCCTATCCCGGATATGATTGGAAGGCCTGGATTACCACTTTTGTGAATTTTCGGAAGCATATAGAAGCGACCGGGAGATGGTTGTTTTGGCTTCATTATGTTATATTCATTAGCGGTTATCTTGCCTCTGTGTACAAGTTGTTTGAGCTCTGACGTTACGATCTGAGTGTGGCGTTTCGTAGGGTCGCCTGGAAGTCGCTCATAAAATTTTGGATCGTTTAGTTGGCGGTACCCTTCCCGAACGTAATCGTCAGTACTGAGAACCACAATCGCCCTTCCCTTGTCTGCCGGTTTTATTGTGATGTCTTTTCTAGTGCTTAGTGATTTCAAAGAGGCTCTCTCAGATTTAGTTAGGTTGTCCCGTCTCCCTTTGTACCTGTGGTATTCTCGCATGATATCCCTTTGTACAGCGGATATGTACAAGTCCAGTCCGTTGTTGCGACGGGTCTTTGGAGTCCAATCGCTAGTTGGACGTGGCTGTGTGTTTTTGGAGTTGGTCGGTTTATCTACAAAGTATTCCCGTAACCTTAAATTTCTGGCAAAGTTATCTATGTCTCGGAGAACTTGGAACTCATCAATGTAACCAGTGGCAGGGCAAAAGTTTAGTCCTTTAGAGATAACTTTTTCTTCTTCGACTGATAGAGTAATTCCAGACAAATTAACGATAGTGCATGTGCCACTCTCCTCGTTAATATTTGAAGGGTTATCTTCGTCTCGGCTTATGCTATCTGTAATTCTAGTGTTTGGCTCAATACCGGCATCATTTTGGTTTGGTGCGTATGGAGGTTGTATGGGGTGTGGTACTTTGTCTCGATCGAGTTTGCGTGACTTGATTGTTTCAAGCTCGCGGCGTTTCTTCCTTTTAAATTCTTGTAAGGAGGTTGTTTCATGCGTCGAAAGTGGGTTGTTCGATCGGATAACAGTGGTTATTGAGGTGTTACATTTTTTTACTTGTTTCTCACTATGACTGATTGCGATTTTTACCAGTTTAAGTGACGCCTCTAAAAGGACGGAATCCCATTCCGATCGGTCGCATCGATCGAGGTTTGTGATAGCCGGAGGGAGAGACAGTGACATGCCCTTCGGGGGGATCGCCGCGTTCAGGTACACTTGCAAAGTTGATTTGTGGAGTTCATGTCTAATTCGCTTGTCAGTTAATTTTCGTACTTTAAGGAAGGTGGTACTGTAGTTTGGTGGAAAGGAATTGGACTCACCGGGAACAAGTCAGTCTTCTTTTGGGTGAGGAGTTTGCGAGACGGTTCTCCGAAGGTTGTAGCGTGGTGTTGTGGGGGGTCTTGAGCCCTGAGGAGTCGGGACGTCGGCTCTTGGCGTCGTACTGTCAGCGAGCGCCGGGAAGTCATTGCAGTCGAGTTCGCAGACTGTGCCGTTGGTTGTGGAGTGTGGTGCTCCGTGACTCTGAACCGTATCGCAGGAACTTCTTGGGAGGGAGAATCTTCTTCTTGGAAGGGCGTCCTTGTGGGCGCTACCGCTCGATAGGGGTGGAGAGGCGACCGTCGGGGGTTTCTTGGGTTGGGGGGCGGCGGCAGGAACCTCAGATGACCATCCAGTTGGCGTGAAGGGTTTGCCTTGCAGGAGCAGGCCTTTCAAGTTCTGTGCGATCAGCGCTACTCCGGAAAAACTTGGGTGGAGTCCGTCCGCGGCCAGAAATCGACGAGGCGGGAGCGTCGTAAACCCGTGGTCGAGGAAGGTCACCTTGCCCGGTTTCCTGCAGTAGCCCTTCACCGTGTCATTGAAATGGCGGGCCTCGTTGTTGAACCGGTGTATGAAGCGGTCATTGGGTTGTTCCAAACGCCGATTCGTGTACCGCGGCAGCACGAGGGATACAACAAGTCTGTGAAGCTCCGGACGAGCTTGCAAGGTGTTGTTGACCAGACGGCGGCAACGTCGAAGCGTCTCTTCGGAGCCGTACATCTCCAACTCGCTCGTCCCTACGTGGAAGATGAGGGTCGTTACGGATCGTGGAATATTGGTGAGCTCCCTCTCGATATCGAAAGTTGAGGCCCCGCGGATGGTGATGAAAGCAGGGGTCGCCTTGTCATATGGATCGAAGTGGTGAAACAGGTACCTTGTCTGGGAGTTTCCGATTACTGCGGAGGTTGGAAGGTGCTTGGGGTACTTCCGTGAGAGTTGCTCCACCGTGGGTGCGCCGGGGGCCGGTCTTGAAACAGTGGGCATGGTGGCATAAGAGCCAAGGGGCCGAAGGCGTATATATAACGAAGTGAAAAACTCACGGTGGAAAACAACAAACAGCGGAAGTTTAATCGACAGTTTCGCCGAGAGACTCGGCTTCGTCAGGAGTTGACATACAAGTGAGGGCATATCGCTGCTGCAAAAAAGATCAAGACGAAAAAAAAAAAAAGGGAGGGGGGGGGAGGGGCTGTACGCGTTTCCACATGGCAAACAACTTGGCCTGAGCCCGCTCCTTCTGCGGGGCGGCGAAATACAAAGTGCGCTTGAGCGCTCACAACAGTGGCTACAATAGGCCGTGGACGGTTGTCGTCTTCTTGGCTGATGGCCCCTAACGAGCCAATGCATCCCCGCGACGGTCACCCCTGGGGCGCCGCGCGTGTCAAGAAAACCAAAGGCATGTTTGCCCGCCCTCCAATTTAAAAGAAAGAAAAAAAAAAGAAAAAAGGAAGAGAGAGAGAGAGGGTACATGGTTTGGGGGGGGGGAGGGGCGGAGAGGGTACGTTTGTGAGATGTGGTTACTGAAATATGAAACACGCGTGTAGGACAAAAGCACGGGAACAGCAGGGTTCCACAGAAGATAACATCCACAATATAGGAGTTCTAATAGAATAATCACGTGGTCCAATTCCAGTCGAAAATACAGTACCACTATGCAAGGGTAGTCTAGGTTAATGCTCTTATTGATGCAAGCGTTCCTGGACTGCACTATCGTTAATTTGTCTGGAATTACTCTATCAGCCGAAGAAGAAAAAGTTATCTCTAAAGGACTAAACTTTTGCCCTGCCACTGGTTACATTGATGAGTTCCAAGTTCTCCGAGACCTAGATAACTTTGCCAGAAATTTAAGGTTACGGGAATACTTTGTAGATAAACCGACCAACTCCAAAAACACACAGCCACGTCCAACTAGCGATTGGACTCCAAAGACCCGTCGCAACAACGGACTGGACTTGTACATATCCGCTGTACAAAGGGATATCATGCGAGAATACCACAGGTACAAAGGGAGACGGGACAACCTAACTAAATCTGAGAGAGCCTCTTTGAAATCACTAAGCACTAGAAAAGACATCACAATAAAACCTGCAGACAAGGGAGGGGCGATTGTGATTCTCAGTACTGACGATTACGTTCGGGAAGGGTACCGCCAACTAAACGATCCAAAATTTTATGAGCGACTTCCAGGCGACCCTACGAAACGCCACACTCAGATCGTAACGTCAGAGCTCAAACAACTTGTACACAGAGGCAAGATAACCGCTAATGAATATAACATAATGAAGCCAAAACAACCATCTCCCGGTCGCTTCTATATGCTTCCGAAAATTCACAAAAGTGGTAATCCAGGCCGTCCAATCATATCCGGGATAGGAACAATAACGGAACCTCTATCGGGCTATGTAGACGACCTAATTCGGCACATACCTACAACTCTCGATTCGCATGTCAAGGACACTACCCACTTCCTCAGGGATATATTAAATTTACATAAACCGAAAGGATCATATCTTGTAACCTTGGACGTGTCTTCATTGTACACGAATATTCCACACGACGACGGAATAGCTTCGTTAATAGATATGTACGAGTCCCAAAGAAAACCAGAGAGCCTCAGCCCAGATGGCCACGTCATTGCGACCCTAACAAGGCTTGTTTTAGAACTAAATGTATTTGAATTTAATATTGAATATTTTAGACAGGTTAGCGGTACCGCAATGGGCACCAAGATGGCACCCAGTTATGCTAACATCTTTATGGGGAAGCTAGAGTCAAAATTTTTATGCGATTACCCATTAAAACCACTACTGTACAGAAGATTCATAGATGATATATTTTTTATCTGGACACACAGCGAGGCGGACCTGCAGGACTTCATAGTTGATTACAACGCTGTCCACCCACACATCCGTTTCACTCACACTTACTCCCAAACCGACATTAACTTCTTAGACGTGACCCTTACAATAGAGGATGGGAAATTAACAACAAAGCTTTATCGCAAGCCAACAGATCGGCAACATTACCTTCATTACAAGAGCGACCACCCACGTCACTGCAAGAACGGCATACCCTATAGCCAGGCCCACCGTTTCAAACGCATCTGTTCAAACAAAAATGATTTTGACGCAAGCACTCAAAACCTCAAGAAGGTGTTGACATATCAAAAATATCCACCACGTGTAATTGATAATGCGATTCATAAAGCCAGAATGTTGAACCGCAGCGATCTCCTGGAGGATCGTTCCCCGCAGAGCAACACTCAACGCACAAATCTGTGTCTCACCTATAGCACTAACTATCCTAACGTAAATAACATTCTAAGACGACACTACAACATGCTCGAGCAAAGTGACCGCCTAAAACGCGCTTTTCCCTCCCCACCGGGGGTCATCTATAGACGATCACGCAACATTAGAGACACGCTAGTAAATTCTCGGTTAAATTCTACACCGCGACACAACGAATGCAGGCCCTGTAATACACCGCAGTGTTTAATCTGCCTACAGATTCAACAAACAGACACAGCCAAAAGCACGCATTCGCAGTACTCAATGAAAATTAAAGGAGAACTAACATGCAACTCTTCAAACGTAGTGTACTTGCTAGAGTGTAGAGTATGCAAAATGCAATACGTAGGACAGACCGAGACAGCGTTTAGACTACGATTTAATAACCACAGATCTCACTCTAAAACTAATCCAGGCCTCCCTCTTTCAAAACACCTTCGTCTCCCAGAGCATTCTTTCGATAAATTATCTGTGACATTACTGGAATCTGGATTTAGATCAAACCGGGAGCGTGAACAGCGAGAGTCATACCTAATATACAAATTCAATACTATATGCTACCTTTAGAGAGACCAAAGGAGAGGAGGAACATTGGAAAAAGCGAAAGAAAAAAGTCAGATATATAATAGTACAAATCAAAACACTTGTGAAAAAAAAAAAAAACTACATTTCAACAAAACACACATATAAAAAAATAAATAAAACAAAGTGGTAGTTTTAAGGGGAACACGGTCGCGGCATTCGTTAGCGAAACCAAGAAAATATATCACAGGCAATGGCCTCCGTCACGTTAGAGTTAGAGCTCCAGATTCAGAAAAACGACATACAGGGGTTAAGTCGAGTGAGCCTAAGCCAGTATAACGCCGAAGGAAACGAAGGTCATAAATAAGCCCGAAGTGTGTATAAACGGACTCCAGAAATGTCACACGTGGGTGGCACCGCTCAACAGAATACCGAGAAATACTCCTTAAAACGCCTCCCAGCTCAATCTCCCCAATCCCCCCCCCCCCCAAAAAAAAAAAAACAAAAAAGGAGAAGAGGCAAGTTAGCGGGCGACGTCCCCATATCGCAATGTTGCTAGCTCTCCCCTCAAAGAGCCTTAGCTCTCCCCCGCTCTCCTCTGCGATGGGGGAGGTGGTTTGCCTGTAGTATACTAAAAACTAAAAACCTACAACACCCTGTATAAGTTCCCTTTTGAACTGTTCATACCAAGCGGAGTTAGGGTTTTAAATTTAGATATATAAAAGGACACTTTATTTTTGCGCGTAATATAATTTTTGAAACTGCTTTCCACGATGATAATTTTTAGGTGCGTATGAATGTCGTGGTCGTCGGAGTTAAAGTGTCTAGCGACTGGCGTTTGTCCTTTATTTACAATGTCAGACTAGCACACTCCTTGCATCCAAACGACAGCTTCACTCCAACGAAACAAGGGTGCCGTTGGTTATAAACTACTATTCGAGCCTATCAAGCCTGAATTTCATATTGAAACGCCATTTAAACATCCTACATGCGGACGATAAACTTAAAAAAAAAAATATTTCTCGAATCACCCTTTGTAACATTCCGTAAGCATCGGAATCTTGGGAGGATGTTATGTCCCTCGTATATAAAAAAACCCAGTTCATGCGGCGGTTGTGGTCTTTGCCTCAACACTCCTTGCCAACTTTGCCCGTTCGTTCTGAGCGCTGTTAAAATTTCGAGCTACGCATCAGATTTCAACGTAAATATTAAACAGCATATCGACTGGAAAACCCCTGACGTGATATATATTATTAACTGCACGCTGTGTAAGAAGCAATACATAGGAGAAACTAAAAATTCTATGAAAGAGCGATTTTATGGCCATAAGTCTGACATTGTAAATAAAGGACAAACACCAGTCGCTAGACACTTTTACTCCGACGACCACGACATTTATACGCACCTAAAAATTATCATCCTGGAAAGCAGTTTTTATATATCGAAATTTAAAACCCTAACCCCGCTTGGTATGAACAGTTCAGAAGGAAACTTATATAGGCTGATGTAGGTTTTTAGTTTTTAGTATACTACAGGCAAACCACCTCCCCCATCGCAGAGGAGAGCGGGGGAGAGCTAAGGCTCTTTGAGGGGAGAGCTAGAAACATTGGGATGTGGGGACGTCTCCCGCTAACTTCCCTCTTCTCCTTTTTTTTTTGGGGGGGGGGGGGATTGGGGAGATTGAGCTGGGAGGCGTTTTAATGAGTATTTCTCGGTATTCTGTTGAGCGGTGCCACCCACGTGTGACATTTCTGGTGTCCGTTTACACACACTTCGGTCTTATTTATGACCTTCGTTTCCTTCGGCGTTATACTGGCTTAGGCTCACTCGACTTGACCCCTGTATGTTGTTTTTCTGGATCTGGAGCTCTAACTCTAACGTGACGGAGGCCGTTGCCTGTGATATATTTTCTTGGTTTCGCTAGCGAGTGCCGCGGACGTATTCCCCTTAAAACTACCACTTTATTTTTTTATTCATTTTTTTATGTGTGTTTTGTTGAAAGGTAGTTTTTTTATGCTCAAGTGTTTTTACTTGTACTATTATATATCTGACTTTTTTTTCGCTTTTTCCAATGTTCCTCCTCTCCTTTGGTCTCTCTCAAAACGCTTTGCAACTATTTTTTGCACACTTGAAGAAGGGAAATCTCTTCCCGAAACGTCGTGTAATAAAGCTTCTACTGCTGTTCAAACCTTTTTCAAAGTTTTAGAGAGGAAAAGAGAGAGAAAATAAATGGTGGTTTTGCAGATATTGCAATCTTAAAATTATGCGAGGTAACAGACTATTTACAGATAAAATAGAGTAAGTCTAAATGAATCTGTATGTGGCCATGAGTGAACGTAGCTACAGTTATAATAATAGCTATCATTTCAAATAGTTCCGTATGAAATAAAAAAAATCCAGTCATAATGCACGTACCCATAAGAGTTATGTCCAAAGTCTGGCCCTTCACTTGAGCGAGGTCTCTCCTAAATTCCAGTGGAGGAGCAACACGTTAGTTTAAACATTTTGTAGCCATTTTTTAGAGTAAATATCTTTTAAAAAAGCAAAGATATTAAGAATGCGAATAAGGTTTGTCACTCACCCTGAAAACAAATAAAAAAAATCTGGATTCCCAAAGACGGGCCTTTGACGAAGAAACCCATATAAGTTTCTCAATGACTGTTCAGCCAACACATATCCCGATGAATAAGAATATACGAGTGATTCATCCTAGAAAATTATTCCCAAGGTAATAAAAGCAATATCTAGAAAAATATTATTTCCCTTACCTGATATGTCAGTCGGTGCATGCCGACAATCCGTATGGTAACAAAGGGGTCGGACACCAGAGTAAACCGAAGTTTCACCTAAATTTAGAGTAGAGTTGCATTCCTAAAAATTAATTTATTTCTGACGTGTTTATTGTTGCGATATTCAAATACCACATGGTTGATTTTGTAACTCTCTAACAAAATGTTTTAATCCCCGATTAAAACACGGCTTAATTGTCAATATTTTTAACTTTTTGCTTTTATTTACTTTATAAATGTAACATCTAAATGAAAATTATCATAGTTTCATTTAATGGGAAAAGTATTTAGAAGGCGTTTAGACTACTTCTCGTGTCATCAAATTTCAGTAGCGTAATCAGTATTCGCCGTTCATTGAGAATATAGCAAAAAAAAAATATTGCGCAACGGAGAAATCCCAAAACATGAAATGCATAGCCGTTTCAACAAAATAAATGCGTTTGATTGGGTAGTGAAGAGCGCGAGGGGTGAGAAAGCTTGGCGGAGATAATAAACGCGAGTCTGTCACTTTTTGCTTCTGGTGTATTTTGATGAAGGGGAGTGCTGACATCTCCCATAGCAACATCTGCGACGCTAACGAATACACTCCTGTACTGGTCAAGACATTTTCTTTTGAGGAGGCCTGACTGCTTTAATTCTCGTAGCTTTCCTTTTTAGACGCGTCGCGCGGACCGCAATTTTCGTAGCAAACGTCCTGTACCATGGAGTCCCGCGGCACCGCTGCTCTTCATGGTACGGGCTGCTGCCTTTCCGTGGTGCCGCGGCTCTCCAGAGTAAAATAAATAAAGACTAAAGAATGACTAAATGTCGTAAGGAGTCATAAGTATGGGTTTGTGGTTTCACCGTTTTGTGAAAATTTATATGCTCTTGAACGAAGCCCGAAATACCGAATATTTTCCCGTCCGTGCATTTCCCGCCAAATTTATGCGGGAAACTAAAGTTCTCTTTAGGCTACGTGACGTCGATTGATGTCACATGACCTGACATCGAGCGATCTATACAACAATTCAATTTTCCCGCTAGAGTAAGCAAGGAAGTCGATGTCACTTCACTTGACGTCACGTGACATATACACTAATTCAGTTTCCCCGCTAAATTTAACGAAAAATTCCCCGTAACGCGACACCACGTCGCGTGACCTCTACATGAACTCAGTTCAATCGCTAAATGTGCCGAGCAAATCAGTGTCACTTGTCCCAACCGCCTTCGCTTTCCTACTAAGTTTAGCGACGAAATCGACGTCGCGTGCGCTGACGACAAGTGACATATCAGTGCGATTCGCCCGATAGATCTAGGCGGGGAATCGACGCAACCTGAGCTATACACCAGTTTAGTTTTCCCACTAAATTTTTCAGGGAAATTGACGTCGCGTGATGCACCCAGCTTCTCCCTCTATGTATCCGGGAACTTAAAGAATAAAAAGAAAGGCACTTCACTCTAGAAATGTCGGTTTAATGTCTTTTAAATATTGTTAACCAATCGCACCTTAAATGTTGCGATTCGTGCAATATGTGACTTTAAAGAGAAACGTCGCTCCCCAATTTTTTCTTCAAGTTCTATTGTTTTGTTTTGTTTGTTTGTTTTTGGCGGAGCTTTTTTTGTTTTTCCGTACATTCGGTGTTTGTCGGTGTCTTAAACAAATTTGCGTTTATTACGGTATGCTGAAGTATATAAAACACTGTCGTGAGATTTTTCAACCTCGTAGGACCATGAGTGGAACCAGAATACTTGGAAGCCGGCCGGGTATTCGTAAGAAAAGGAAACGAAGGAAACGTTGTGATTCCTAAAAGAGGAGGTAGCCTCGCAGGAAGTTCACTGCGAGTTTTGTTCCGGGAAGTGATGACAGGCTCGACTAGCTGAGCGGAATAGACCTGGTGCCTAAGGGACGTGACAACAGCAAAGGGCGCAGGACCTCGACTCTCGCGCATGACAGGCATGGCGTAAGCTGCTTTCATACTTCACCTAGAGCACACCTCTTACAATTATTCCATTAAGACTAAGCTCATAGAGGAAAATATCGTAAAACACATCGACTAAAAGCAAATTTACAGAGCACACCTTCCAAGTAACGCAACAGCTGAGCCCGTGAATCGCAGCCCACATTGTGTTCTCATAATTGCGTTTTTTATTATTTTTTTTTTATTGAAGCATTGTTGACACTTGATGTTCTTAGGTTTTCTTAAATATTCGTAAATACGGGATCGAGGGTCACTCTCGGAGTTTATCGACACATATCGAAAGAACAAAACTCTAGTTATGAGCAGTAATAAAAAGTCCGTCGAGCACAGACGCCGAGGTCTAACTGACATTAGCATTTTTAGGAGTAGAATTCAAGCGTGACATGGCAGATGACATGCTAGAACAGCTTTGTACAAGAAGCACATGCTTCCCGTACCTGTAACTTCTAGAGCGAGAGCAATGCCCAAAAACCAACCAGATTGTTTTGTTAGGAAGGTGACCTTTATTCTCGAAGCAAAAAAAGAACACACAGCCTAATGGCATTAAAGCTTTTGTTGGAGGTGGTTGGTTAATTCCTAATTAGAAGTCCTAACACGCGCGAGTTTTTCCTAATGTTACCAAATAGATTGCAGTAATATTCGTGCATAGCTTTTTTTCACCAACGTATTTAGTTTGTTTCTGCATGTCTTAAATTTTACAAGATCATGATTGTCTGCAGATTTTAGAAATTTATGACAAACTATTTTTATAATAATTTCTTCTTTCAATAAATTATGCAAAAACCATGGTTTCTTTGCTCTATTGCTAGGCTTTAAGAACTTATCAGGAAAGGATTTGTTACAAATATCTTGGAGAGTTTCCAAACATTTTTTTTTTCACTTCATTTTATTACCTTAAGGGCCTCTATGTGAGGCATTACATAAGGGGGGGGGGGTACATCAAATTCACAAAATTCACAAAAATTGGTGAAACCATTGAATGAGAACAATGAGAAGGCATCATTATACAGAGATTACTCGTATGCTGCATCTGGAGAATCATTGGCATAAACAGGGTCCCAGTTAGCGGTACCAATGAAGTTAATAAATGACTGTGTACTTTGCAACGTAATGTTACGTATTCTAAATCTTTCTGATTTGTATTAGCAAGCTGAGAAGTGCGAGTTAATAAGAAGATGGGTAAATGGATCACTAATGCTGTAGCTAAAAAAACGTGATGCATCAATATCTTGCTTTTGCAGTTTGTAATGAAGTAATCAAGTAAGGTAAGCCATTTTCTGTTATTTTCGTTCCATCCGTTGTAACGCAATCAAAACCATTGGATTAGACTACAGAAAATAGTTCATTATGCATAGATGATGTCTTTGAAAGATCACTATTAATATCACCTCCCAAGAAGAGGGTAAAATTATTGTCATTAACATAACTGAATAGTTTATCAAGCACAGAAAGCAGAATGTAAGCGTTTCCAGAGGGAGCTCGATGGAGCACACTGAAAACGTAGTTATTACAAAAGTACTGACAATAGTCAGAGAGTCATTCAGTTCTGTAAAATCAGAAATTATGCAGCAATTCAAAGATGATTCCACAAGCATTGAAACACCTCCCCCTCTACTAGCATTTCGTCGTATAAAAAATGTTTGTAATTAGGCACGACACTCTTATTTGAATCGGAAGTATACCAGGTTTCGGAGAACATAAGTACGATAAAAGAAAAACACATGGTTTCAAGAACTTCAATGTCATCAACTTTCGATAGCGTGGAGCGTACACTCATGGGAAAAAAGAATAACACATATTCTTTTCGGTTACTTATAGAATTGATGGACTATTCAGTCTGAACGCATAGATTAGATAAGGGATAACTTTCAATTCAAAAGAATGTAAGTGTGATGCTGCACTTCATTCATTCACTGCATCGAATAACTTCAAGGCCGTCTTCGCTTTCGATCCTAACTGTTCGATCGCACGCAGCGTCGCACGAACGATGACGTAGCCATCCTCCAGGAACAGTTGAGAACGAGGGGAAGTGGCCTGGCTTCTCTGATTCTCGCTTCGGTTTACCAGCTCGAGGGGACAAAGTGAAGAGGAAAGGGAAGGAGAATTGTGACATCGCATGTCTAGTCGGCCTCGTTGACCGTGTTCAATCGCGCACTTTTCTAACAAAGAAAAAAAAGGGCCATCTCTTATAAATATTGCTACATGAGTTATGTTTCTGGGCTTTTCAGTTTCCCGCCTATCGCTCCAGCCTTGTTTTGTAAGCTCTAAATTTCCGTTCAGTATCCCATTAAGCGCGTGTGATGTCGCCTAGAATTTCGTGTTCAAGGCTGGTTCGCAGACGGGCATGTGCAACGAGCGCGTACCTACGACTGGCGAGGCGTTTGTTGCGACCGGAACGACTTGCGAATAACAGGGTATACACAGGGGTAGTGTACAATATATTTGAATGGTATTATAGAGCACTAGATAAAAAACCGAATTACACTCATGGCATTATTATTAGGGCTCTACAATTCAAGCGCAGCGGGTCGATTAAGGGTTTAACGGCGACCACTTCAAATATTTTACCCGGTTTAATCGGTTTTTTTAGTCGCAGCTGTTTCAAAAAAACGCAACAATGGACTCACCATCCCTTAGAAATATTCTTTTTTCTTGATAGGCCCCCCCCTCCCCCCCCCCCCCCCCCACTGCAGGGAGTGATGTGCAGTTCTTGACGGCTTACACGACATTCCCAGCCAGGTGATATGAGTAAGGTTTCCAGCGCCTTTTCCGAGGATATATAAAAGACAGCTCTGCCGAGGGCAGACGAACAAGCCGGGCCCGCAATTGATCACCGCGCGACCGCGAGCACGTGTTGATGATCTATTACACATCCTGCTCAGGCAAGACAGACAAGCAGAAAAAACAAGCTGGGAAGCTAACAACGTCATGGTTACTCGTTCCAGTATTCGGCCCGTAAAAATGAACGAGTTCACCAGTTTGAAAGGCAATCTCGCTGGAAAGTTTGGGTTTAAATTAACCTCCGGCGGTGAAGTTTTTAAATCAAGGAAGTCCACTGCATCATCTGCAAAAAGCCGTTTTCGTACAGTGGAAGCGCAAGTTCGCTTCAGTATCACCTACGAGCGAAGCACCTATGTACGCCGCTGCAGCAAGGATAATCCGCCAAAACGCAGACAACAATCAACGCCATTTCATCGAGGCCCTTTCTTTGAAAAAAGAAGAAAGCATCGCCCAAGCCCATACTTCTTGTCTTCCTGTCGTAGAATGCGGACAAACGTCTTTGTCTTCGGAGCTGGAGCAAAACTATGTGAGTCTTTGGATCGCTGAACTATACGTATCCCTAATCCTAAATGTTCTTTGCGCCGTGTAACAGAGGGTAAAATAAGTCTTCAAAGGCAAGACGAGTTGCTGCATTCTTTTTAATATATTATTTATAAAAATCAACGCAACCGATTAATCGATTAATTAATCGATTAAAGGGTGGCGATTAATCGGGTTAAAATTTTTAATCGACGCCCAGCCCTAATTATTATGAAGTTCTGGCATAGCGTTACCACAGGATGCTGGGGGCACGGGTGAAGAGCAAGGGTGAAGGGCTTGCAATGTCTTACCGTACAGTAGCATGCGTGACAGCCTATTATTAACCATTACGCATTTTGATTACGTGTTGCAATTCACTAAAACAGCAAAAGTGAGTTGTCAGCCTCTGACAAAGAGAAATTTATCCGAACGCTACCCTTCCGGAGCTTGACAGTTACTCTGGGCGGCTTACTTGTTAGAGCACTTTGACCAGGAACCGTGCAAACACCACGATATGTTCCTCAGCCTCAAGAATATTTTGCAACACACAATAACGTGGCAGGCACCCAAAAAGCGCTCCACAACGTTTAAGAATTAACACGAAACTCAGATTTACGCAACATTTAAAACTTAATTAACATGCTCGTTTCCTTAACGAAGTCAACATCTCCGTCACTTCTGATACGCTCCTCCCCTGATCGCAATCGCATTTTTCAGTCAAATAAATTAATATAAAAAGACTGACGAGCGTCGGCGATCAGTGTCCGATCTCTGCCTGTGCCCGGCATCTGGTGGCTAGTAGTTTAAGCACCTTTCACGCTTCGCGATATTTTCTGGACAGTAGAATGAGGCAAGTAAGCTCTTTTAAATTAGTTTTTTTTTGGAAGACATTTGGTTTCGTCAATGGTTTACCACTCCCCTCTAACGTGCGATGGCAACGAAGGAAATGTGTCGCGAGGAATCGCAAAGGTGAGACGTGACGTACGCGCAGTGGCCTGGTTTCGGTTGTCTCCGTTTAACATCGCGGTGTTGAAAACGAGAAGACTGAGCGACTGTGTTCGAAACGCGTTGCCTTAGCTGCGTGGGAAGCCGGCTTCGGCGATAAATACAGTTCGTGAAAAGCTCGCGTTATGTTTTCATTTGTTAAAGCTTTCGCTACTAAAGTGTATACTTGTTTGGATGTGTGCGAAGCAGTTGACTGTGTTTCTTGCGATAGCTCAGCAGACCTCGATGAAGAGGGGTGGGGGGAGGGGCGGGGGGACGTCAGTGGTGCGAGGTGTTTACTATCCAAAAATTACTCTAGTTCTTTACGGGTGAATTGCGGCAGTGTTCCGCGTAAAAATCGACAATATCCGTAGCGACCTGTAGTCCTCTTTAAGCCTTACTGAGCTCGATTCACTCGATTCGGAGCCACCGAACTCCAAGAAAAAAGGGTAGCTATAGTCGTCCCTAAAGGGAGGAACGCTCTTTTAACATATGTTCCTTTAGAAAGGGAGAAACGTTCGTCCTAAAAGCAGGGTACCAAAGTTTCTTTGTCATTTGCGTCTCATTATGGCGGCCCGAAATCGAGCAAATCGAGCTCAATAAGCTTAACGGGGACGATACGTCTATTGTACGGGGCATAAAAGAGCAACACGAGCTCTCCGCAAAGGGCATTCAATTCCGAATCCAGCTTACCTCTCAGGAAAGAGACTTTCGTTTCGAAAGCAGTTACTCTTCTCGTCGTCAGCACAGACGGAGACAACCGATCCCCAGTTACTTCGCGCACTTTACGTCTTACCTTAACTACTCCTCGATCCGCCATTCCTTCGTCGACTGCTCATCACGGAGGAGTGGTAAACCATTCGCGGAACCAAACCGCTCTCCAAAGAGCAAATTCGAAGCAGCTGTTGCACGGTAACCAGAAATTACCGCGAGGTGTGAAATAATGTTAAATAGCTTACCACCAGATGGCACGGTCCAGTAGAGTAATTGCAAGTAGCTAGGCTAGGTTGCGCTAGGTACCGCCCAGCTAATGTTCTACAAAAAAAAAACATTTTTATTTGCCCACGCTACAATAGCGCTTCGGGACCTTCGGGAACCTTTATTATGCACACACGTAGATACATTTTGCATACCACTAGCATACTAATGCGCACAAACACTACACACAAACATCAATACAACGGCACACTATCCCCATCACTACTCATGAGGTCTGCGTTTTCGCCTTTAATACCGGTCGTTTTCAAGGTACGGATTTCATCGGTGACCACCTCAGCAATAACTAATATTCCAAGCATGGTGATACTTTTCCAGCAATGTAATACCTCTGAAAGTATTTCGAACGGCTTAGGGCAGTGGTTCTCAAATGGGGGTCCGCGAGACCCTCAACAATTTTTTTTTTATTTGTCACGTTTTTTGTAGTTCAGTCCGGCCGTGACTAATTTGCAACCTGCTTCCGGCAACTACGACAGCAATAAAAGGCACCTGTTTCATGCTCCAGACGTGTTAACTTACTTACGTACCCCCTCCCCCCCTTCCCTCCGCTGGAAGGGGTCCCCCATCACTGCCAGCGGTCCGCAAGGGGTCCCCGACACATCCATGGCTGAGAACCACTGGCTTAGGGGATGAATATCTTAGTAAGAAGTAAACGGTAATGCCGTATTTATTTGAAAGCCAATAAATCAAGCCGTCCAAAGCCGGTTCCGAGCAATGTGTTTGCTTTCCCGCACGGCACGTCGTAGCCAGTGTTTTAATTGTAGTGTTTTTTTTTTATTTGTTCTTTTCACGTGCGTCTTGAATTAATCTCTGTAGAGGGGGCACTCAAATGGAAGCGAAGCTTCACGGGCAAAGAAACCGCTTTTCGATCATCCTGAATGCAGTCAAAGCCGCGACTTGCGGCAGGTGTTAAGTGTACGGAGCTAGGCTGTGGCGGGTTCGGAAACTTCTAGCGCTCATCCCAGCGCGCCACCTAAAGGGCAGTTTCTCCAGGAACCGTAGAATATTTAAACAGCAAAATAAAGGATAGTTTTTTTTCCCGATTTTACCTGTTTTTTTAATGCTAAAATTCCCGTAAATAACTGTAAATATACGTACTTTCCGTCATATTTCTATACTGTTCAATCCTTTCCCCAGAGTGCAATCGCTCTCGGGGAGAAGACAACAGGACGTCGCAGACAACTGTCATACGGGTCAGACCACCGTCACAACAGACTATCCGCAAGTCGATCGATTGCATCGTAATCCTTCAAGCGGTCTTAAACTCTTTAATGTAAATCGGAATGTAAACCTGGGACACCCCGCCCTTCCCTAATCACGGCCCAACCGGCGGCGTCCATGACCGACAGTTTACATCATCTCATCTTGTTGTTACACCACTGATACGCGAACACACGGTCACATCGGCGATAATTCCAGTCTTCTGTTCAAAACGCACAACACAGCCATCGCGATATTGCCGCTACCTTGCTGACACGCAGAAATACAGAACCACGTTGATTGCCGGTTGGCACCCGGCATCGGAGAGCGAGAGAGAGAAAAAAAAAAACTTTATTGACTGAGGAAATGGGTCAAGGGGAATAGAGGTCATGGTGGTGGTGGTGGGCGAGGGGCCGAAGGCCCATCCCCTCCTGGACGTCTTCTCCTTTATTTAGGTTGGTGGTCCCGTGGTGGCGGTCGGCCGAGGCTTCCCGGCGACCTCTTCTGCCCTTTTGACCAGCCGGGCCTGTAGGTCCGGGTCGGGGCTGCGAAGCGAGGCCTCCCACCTCTCCTCAGAAGGGATTTCGGGGAAGGGATCCTGAGGGCATGCCCAGATGATGTGGGCCAGGTTGGCATGGGCGCCACATAAGGGGCACGCCGAAGTTGGATAAAGGCTGGGGTGGATATGGGTCATGGTGGCCGGGTTGGAGAAAACTCCCGTCTGGAGTTGGCGCCAGACGTGTGATTGTTCTAAGCTAAGGAATTTGTCCGCCTGCGGATAGATTCTGCGGGAGAGGAGGTAGTAGGTGGTAATGTCATGATATCCGATCAGACGGTCCCGCGCGAACCGGGCTCCGTGGTAGGGATACAGGCTCGGACCAGCCCGGATAGTAAGTCCTCGGGCTAGGTCGTGGGCCGCCTCGTTTCCCTCGAGCCCAGAATGCGCAGGGGTCCAGATCAGTTAGACTTGAGATTGCGGGGGGTTTCTGCGCAAAATTTTGAGTGCCGTTGCGGATATCCGTCTGGCGGCAAAATTTTGGAAAGCTGTTTTAGAATCGGTAATGATTGTTGCGGGGGTAGGGTTAAGCGTTAGGGCCAGCGCTATCGCCGCTTCCTCCGCCGTTTCCGGGATGGGCGTCCGGACTGTGATCGAATCTAGCGGGTTGCTGTTGGAGTTATTGCGAACTGCGACTGCGGTGAATGCTTCGTGGTGTCTATATTCCGCTGCATCTACGTACACGACTCGGGGGTCGTTTTTGTAATTCTTGTGTAGGGCGCGGGCACGTTGTTCCCTCCGATCGGTGTGGGTGCGTAGGGTGCATGTTGCGGGGGAGTGGTTTGGCTATAATGTGCGCGTGGATATCTAGGGGAATGGTTGTCGCGTCCTGATGTAGGCTGTGGTATCCTATTCTTAGATTTCGGAGAATGTGTATTCCTGTGGGGGTGCGGGCGAGGCGTTCATATTGTCCCATTAGATGGGCTTCAACGAGTTCGCTGGCCTTGTTGTGAAGGCCTAACCCTTCGAGTCTGGCAGTGGACGTGCCTGGGGGAAGGCGTAGCTCCGCCTTGTAAGCGCGTCTTATGAGGCTATCGATTTTGTCAGTTTCTGCCTTGGTTAATTTAAGGTAGGGGATGGAGTAGACTATTCTGCTCACGACGAAGGCTTGGAGCAGGCGGACCCTGTCCCGCTCAGTAAGACCTGCGTGTTTGTTGGTGACTCTCTTGAGCAGACCTATAGTTTGGTTTACGTTCCTTTCTATGGTCTGGAGAAAGTTGTGAGTGAGTCTGGTGGATTGTATCTGCAGCCCAAGGAGTTTGAGGGCAGGGACCTCTGGGATCTCTCTCCCGTTAATGTGGAGTTTGATTTTCGAGCGGCGTTGTTTTTTCTGATTCGGTGGAATGACGAGTAGCTCAGACTTAGCTGGAGAGCAGGCCAGGCCCGCTCTCCTCGCCTCCCCCACAACCACATCTATGCCTCCCTGCAGCGTTTCTTCTATGTGGCCGTCATTCCCCTGGTTAGTCCAGAGGGTGATGTCGTCTGCATAGAGGCTGTGGTGGAGGTGTGGGATCTGTGCAAGTTTCTTGGGGATGTCTATGATTGCCAGGTTGAAGAGTAATGGCGAGAGGACGGCTCCTTGCGGAGTGCCTTGACTGCCTCGTGGGAACGTATCTGAGACGAGGTTGTCTAGATGTATGGACGCTGTTCGGTTTGATAAGAAGTTCCTAATGTAACTGTAGGTTTTCTCGCCCGGATTGACCGACCCTAGACCCGACATTATGGCCTCGTGCGCGACGTTGTCAAAGGCTTTAGTCAGGTCGAGGGTCAAAATCGCTGCCGTGTTTAGGCAGCTGATTGGTTTGATGATTTGTTCTGAGAGTTGTAGGAGTATGTCTTGCGTTGAAAGACCGGTTCTGAAACCGATCATAGTGTGGGGGAATTGTTCCGTGTCGTTCATGTATGTCGTTGAGTCGGGCTAGGATGACGTGTTCCATGAGTTTACCTAAGCACGACGTGAGGGAGATGGGGCGGAGGTGTTCCATCGCGAGCGGTTTGTTTGTCTTGGGGATGAGGATTACTTTGGCATGTTTCCACGATCCCGGTAGTTCACCCGTTCTCCAGCATGTGTTCAAGAAATCTGTGATTGCTGCGATGGAGAAGTCGCCGAGGTTTCGTAGCGCCCGGTTTGAGATCTGGTCGGGACCCGGGGCCGAGCTGGACCTGAGTTTGCCAATGGCAAGTCGGACCTCGGCTTCCGTTATGTCCTTGTCCATTTCGCTGTTGGTTTGTCCCGTGTAGGGGGGTAGTGGGATCTGGGGTCCTATCGGAAGGTACGTGTTTCGTATTTGTGCTATGAGTTCGTCGTTTGAGCCTGAGTATGTTTGGAGGATTTTGGTCATCCGGTGTTTCTGTTCTGTCCTGTTCTCATCTGGGTCGAGGAGGTGTCTTAATAGCTGCCACGTCTTTTTCATTCCGAGGTTTCCTGCATCTGGTGGCAAAGCTGGCCCCACTGGTCGCGCGCGAGCGTGGTCGCGTGCGCGCCGATCTCCGTCTCCAGTCGGGCCAGCTTAAGCCGCAGTTTGCGGTTACTCTTGTTTCTTCGCCATCGTTTTAGGATCCCCTGGTATGCCTGCCAAAGGTGGCTGAGACGGGAGTCTACCGCGTCGGAAGGGATGTGGAGGTCTAGGTCTTTCGTAACTGATTTTATGTCTGCGAGGAGTTCTTGTGTCCATCTGTTGATATCCGTAATGCATTCTGGGCTTTCG
>JABSTQ010001276.1:0-67880 GCA_013358835.2 Ixodes persulcatus | reverse complement strand
AACACCTATTTTGGCTAGTGACAACATCACATTGACACTTGCCTTGCTTTGTGGCAGTAAATGATGAAACAATCTAGTATTTATGACAGCAATTTTGAAACTGCAAAGCTGATGCAACTGTGACGTTGCTAGACAATTATGTATCATGTGTCACGAACGGAGGTGACACGAAGACGAGCAGTGAACTGAAAAATAAAGGTTTAATGGGCGAACTTGTGCCAACCAAAAATAAGTAGGGAAAGAGCGTCGAGGCAGCAGAAAAGCAGGCGGCGATTCGGCGGTGAAACAGAGCGCGAGCCGAGACTGACTCGACAAGGTCGCGGGTAGCTGCTTATCTACCGTGCGTCACTATCTCGAAAGTTCGGCAAAGAAGGCTCGAGTGTCGCGCGCTTGGAGCGTGGATGAACTAGCACTTTCGAGAACAACAAAGCAGGTGGAAAGTTACGTCTGGTGCGAGAATGAATGCGAATCTTCTAGATGCCGGTGACCGAGCGTTGCTTTCTCGGCCCTGCGGGCGGCAATATGTATATTATGTCTGCATGTATCGGCTGCAATGCCTCTAATTTTCACATGCAGTTTGTAAATGTGACATACCAAACTTTGTGTCTTGACAGGAACCACAGTCCACTGTTTCCGTCCTCTTGAAAACTTCAAGGCACACATGTCCTGGCCATCTTCTTCGATACGAGTCTTTCTGTCTGCATTGCAGTTAAAATGCAGTGCTGCAATGTATGTCCTGAAGTCAACACCAATGTACAATAAATTATAACAGTCTTGATATCCTGCATAATGCAATGCCCACCTTGCCTGCAGTCCTTCTTAGCAGTAGCTAACAGACTTGGAAGCGAAGTGAACTAAAACACCGTGAAATGCCTCCAGTGAAAATGTCTGCTCGTCTGAGGAGAGCTTGTGTATGTCCCGGAGGAGGTGACTGGAAAGGACCACCGATTCCAACTTTTTGAAGGTTTCGGTTCCTATAAGAGGAAAAGTATTAATGGGTAAACATTCACGAAACTAAATTCTACTCGCCAAGAACTCACCCTCCTCAATCCAGAGTCGATCCTGTAGTTCCCCATGTAGACACACAGGGTGTAGCGAGTTGGAGTGATGGTGGACATCACAGATGTGTCGTGTGATCGATGTCCACTTAGCGAGGATGAGGTCCCCATGGTTGTCACTGGTGCGGGCACACCAGTAAAGATGTCTGGTGATGGTCTCCAGCCACCTTGCTAGGGCCTTGTGCTGTGGCGACTTGGCCAAAGCTACAATCTTCTTTTTGATGCCTGTAAATATGATTCACTTTTGTATTTCCATGCATTGATTTAAAGGGAAGCTGAAACTCTTCATGAAAAAAATGAGTTAGAGGTGAATTCTACAGTATTTATATCCCGTGAATCTGAATATCACGTTCATTTTCCCCGAGATGTAAGTAAACGCGAGAAAATGCGAAAAACCTCCTACCAATCATGACGTCATACAAGGATATTTGGGCCGCTAAGCGCGTGTCGCTTGTGTGGGCAGCGCATGCAATTGCAAGCTTGCCAGGTGTATTTTTCTGCGCTGACACCAGTCGTGAAATCTCTTTCTGACTTTTTTGAAAATAGCAACAGTGTGCATGCATAGGTATCACAAGCACTGAAGATGCGCGACAGCAGTGGTTCCAACAACTTCTTGTGAGACGTCTTGCCCCGGGAAGGAGGAGCTTCGGCGGTTCTTTAAAAATTAATTTCTGCGACATCCGTGCACCAAATTGAAAAATAATCTCGATATTCGTGATCCTGGAGGCCAAATGAAGGCCACTGAAGTGTTTTTTTCTCAAATACAGAACCGCTTCAGTTTCCCTTTAAAACAGGCTTTATCCAAGCACTGTTCTTAGTATTTTTAATACTAAGAGCAGTACTTGGGTTAGGCCTGCAGATCAAAACCTTTTTGATGCACGTGATGTTCAAGTATGAAAGTCTATGTCAAAGAGCTTATGCTCGAAGATGTACTAGGTCTGTTCAAAAAGTATGCGACCCGAATTCGTTTTGCAGAAACAAATGAAGTACGGACAGCATCCTCTGGTGGTGCGAGGGTGGATGGAACATGAAAGGGGCCCTGCAATCCTATTTAAGTGTCTACCTTTTTTGCGGTTTCCGTATCTCTTGTGATTCGGGCAACCCAGCGGGCATGGAGAGAGTAACTAAATATCAGTGCATCTAATTTTAACCTTAACAACGTGGAAGCCTCCTCCACCTACGGGGGTGCCCCATGGTACCAAAAATGACCGCATCTACGCATCTAAGAAAGGGTAAAAGCGCAGGCGAGCTGGTGAAGAACTTCTATCGTAAACCGGAGACACGGTAAAATAAAAAAACGGACAAAACAACAACAAGTCTCAAACACAGCTTCTAGTTTATTTGAACACCACCGCTCTTATATATACACCACGACCTCCTCCACAGTCGAAACACCTCCTCTCCACTCTGTCACCGACATCTCAAACTGAACCGATGACACGTGCTACCTCCCTTCCTTTCACACCAACCAAAAACTGACCCCAACGACCTAATTACAAATCTATGATAACAGGCAACTCCAACACAAACCCAGCTAACGTTGACAAACGCCTCTCTCTCAAAAAAAACAAACAAACTGAAGACACAAGTTATTTTTTAGAAACGACCAGCCACATCTGATGATAGGCAAAACAAACAGACACTGTTAACGTTCAAACCCCGCCCCCTTCAAAAACAAAAAAAAAATAGAAGACACAAGTAATTTTTTAGAAATGAACAGCCACATCTGATAACAGGCGAAACAACCAGACATTGTGTTAACGTTCGACCCCCCCCCCCCCCCCCTCCAAAAAAAAATTAAATTTAGAGACACAGAAAGCGCTTCAGTTCGCTATCAAAAGCCAAGGACGGTGTGCTTACACAATTGCCACGCGCCAAAATGCACAAGGTCTCTTTCACAACTCTCCTACCATTTTCTTTCTCTTTATGCAAAACCTGGGTATCCCCCCACTCCGGCTGACAGTCATTGCAGTCTACAACATGTTTAGCTATTTCTGAATTCTGCGCCTCGTCTTTTACCGCCCTTTTATGTTCCAGCAACCTTTCATTCAAACAGCGACCAGTTTGTCCTACATAAGACAACCCACACCGCAACGGAATGTCATAAACCACTCCTACCTGACAAGTTACATCAGGGTTTCGGTGTTTTTTAAGGCAACCCTGACGACCACCCGAAAAGGGGGTTAAACTTTACAATTTATGTTGTGCCGTGAAAACTAAATTTACTCTGAACCTCTTGGCCACTGACTTTAAATTATGAGATATTCCATGATAGTACGGCACACAGACCACATTCTTCACAACCGGTTTTTCCACAGGAGCCGAACTGAACTTTCCTAACACCTTGAGCATAACGCTAACAATTACATCCAGGTGATGGCCCGCTTCCAAAAGACGCAACATTTGCAACTCTATTGCCTCTCCAACATGATGCACACAAGACTTTTTACACGCGTTATCTACCACTGACGCAATCACACCCCTCTTGACTAACTTCGAGTGACAGCTGTCAGCTGCCAACAAGGGTTTTGCCGACTCCTTACCATACCTCCAACACAAGCCTTTTTCTGTGTGTAGTAAGAGGTCTAGGTATTGAATCTTACCCTGAAGAGCACTTTCCTCCGTGAACGTCAAATCGTGGCACTTTTCTATTATACACTTCTTAATCGTCCCTGCTAACCCTTCCTCAAAGGCACAAACCAAAATGTCGTCTACATAGCGACGGACCACAACAGCTCCACTCGGCAAGGACCGCACAACCGCATCAACATGGACATCCATCTCGTTCAAAAAAATTTCTGATAACACTGGTGCGATTGAAGACCCAATACATACTCCCTCTTTTTGGATAAAAAGAGCACCTTCAAAATCTATAACAGTGGACCCTAAATAAAACTCTAAAATGCTCATAAAGCTCTCCACATCAATTCCAGAGGAAGACTGAAACTTCACTAGATGGTCATCACACCACCTCCTGAGCCTTATCAAGAGCTCCGACTTGTCTATAGAATAGTAAAGATCTTTGATGTCTGAAGTTATCATTTCGCAACTTCTCCCGTGATGAGGATTCAAAATTTCTATTAATTTCTCAGAGTTTCTCAGTGATAACGGGCTATCGACCTCCACTCCAGTTAGACATTTTTGGATAAACACTGACAACACCTTCTGCCAAGCACCATTTTCGTTCACAACTACTCTCAGCGGAAAGCCCGCCTTGTGGTCTTTCAACAAAAATTTCAGTCTTAAGGTAGCCTGCGAAACCTCCCCTAATCTCTTTACCACCGTCTGAAAATCACACTCCTTGAGTACCGCTACCACATTCTTTTTTACTTTCTTTAGGTCCCCAACGTACGGCTTAAAAAAGTTTATCAACCGCTTCAGCAGCCTTTGCTCCAAACATGTCATTCCCTAAAACAGCAAACCTCCCTGATTTGTCCGTCTGAAGCAAAGTAAGCTCCTCCTGTTCTAGGTTCTTCTTTACATCCCTGAACATCCTACAAAATACCCTGTCCTTCGAAAAAGTCTGATCCACTATCCTTGACACTTTCCTTATTGATTCATCAATGAAAACTTTCTTGTCCTGGTCAAAGATTTTTCTGGTGATTTCAAGCACATCAGATACAATGTCCACCCTAGATGGCTTCACATTAACGGAGAACTTCGGTCCCTTGCCCAGACATGCTTCCGTTTTTTTTATCTAGCTGCTTACCCGACAAGTTGACAGGCAAACCTTGGCGATGAATTCTAACATTCGTTGCCTCACATGCAGTTCGCTTTGACAAGGAAATTATAGCTTTCCTTCTGCTCCCACTCCAAAGCGCCTCCCTTTTTGACGATAACAATTGCAGCCAGGTAGAATACTCAATAGTATTAAGATAACTTTTCCCACGTGTTAATGTCCAAATTGTGTCACACACCTTCCAGGCTTGCTTGAGTTGGTCCTGTAGAGAGTTCCTGTAGGCCGTCAGTACTTTTTTCTTGGTCTTCCAATCACAAGACAGCGAAGAGAGGTAGGGCCATCTTGATTCTTCGATGTACCTTTCTCTTGAGCAGAAGCCCAGAAAACACCAATCCGCCTCAAGCTCTGCCATCCGCTGTCCCAACTTGCAGAGCACTAGGAGGCTGTATACTTCCACAGATGACGAGGGTGTTCATTTCTAAAAAATTACTTGTGTCTTCTATTTTTTTTTTTGAGGGGGGCGGGGTTTGAACGTTAACAGTGTCTGTTTGTTTTGCCTATCATCAGATGTGGCTGGTCGTTTCTAAAAAATAACTTGTGTCTTCAGTTTTTTTTTTTGAGAGAGGTGTTTGTCAACGTTAGCTGGGTTTGTGTTGGAGTTGCCTGTTATCATAGATTTGTAATTAGGTCGTTGGGGTCAGTTTTTGGTTGGTGTGAAAGGAAGGGAGGTAGCACGTGTCATCGGTTCAGTTTGAGATGTCGGTGACAGAGTGGAGAGGAGGTGTTTCGACTGTGGAGAGGAGGTCGTGGTGTATATATAAGAGCGGTGGTGTTCAAATAAACTAGAAGCTGTGTTTGAGACTTGTTGTTGTTTTGTCCGTTTTTTTTTATTTTACCGTGTCTCCGGTTTACGATGGAAGATCTACGCATCTCCACGTAATGAATGATTTTGATTGGGGCGAAGCTCTGGTGGTGCTGATGATACTGATTTTATTGTTCATAGGTAGTGCTGATGGTGCCGATTTTTTTTTATTGCTCATAGGTAGTGCTGAGTTCCGGGTTGCGTTTTGACTTCATTATTACTGCTTTATGGTCGGTGAAATGCAGAGCCATGCATGCAAAGTTTAACGCGATTATATACTGTCAAAAATGTCACGAATGACAAGTGATGAGGCGGCGAATGACCGAGTAAACTGAACGTTTAATGGGGCGAACTTGTGCCCAAAAATAAAAAGAGAAAGAGAGATAACAGCAGAGCGTCGCGGGCGTCGAAGCAGCAGGATCGAACGCTCAGGCGAAACTGAGTCCGGCTGGTTACGCGGAGCCCCTTTTGTACACGCGTGGGCTTCTGGAACAATCGGCGTGGAAGGTTCGGCGTGTAGAACATTCTGACCTCGAACAAGCAACTCGGTTCTCGAATTTGCCAGAACTTCGTCAGAGTCAACAAAAATGCGCTGCCGGCTTGGTCAGCTGCGCTCGCGGCATTACTCCCCCCTTTAAGAAGTGCATCGCCCCGATGCAACACAAATCAAAAAAAGAAATCCACAGGAAAAGGACAGCAGAATTGCGAGCCGCAGAAAGCTTCGGTGATCCCTACGGGTACGAAAACACTCGACCGCGGTGGTAAGTTCACGTGGCTTGCGAGGACTCGGACCGCAGATGACGTCGGTTTGGGACCCTCCGGTGGTGAAACAGGTTTTCGTAGTGTCAACCGGTTTGCTCCGAGGTCGATGACAGCGCCATACTCGCAGAGGAAGTCCATTCCGAGGATAACGTCCCTCGAACAGTCTTGCAGAATGACAAACTTCCTGACGCCGCAGTTTAGTTCAGTTTACTCGGTCATTCGCCGCCTCATCACTTGTCATTCGTGACATTTTGCGAGAGATACGGGGATCGATACCCCACACCTCCACCAAAATGTCACGAATGACAAGTGATGAGGCGGCGAATGACCGAGTAAACTGAACGTTTAATGGGGCGAACTTGTGCCCAAAAATAAAAAGAGAAAGAGAGATAACAACAGAGCGTCGCGGGCGTCGAAGGCGGCGAAGCAGCAGGATCGAACGCTCAGGCGAAACTGAGTCCGGCTGGTTACGCGGAGCCCCTTTTGTACACGCGTGGGCTTCTGGAACAATCGGCGTGGAAGTTTCGGCGTGTAGAACATTCTGACCTCGAACAAGCAACACGGTTCTCGAATTTGCCAGAACTTCGTCAGAGTCAACAAAAATGCGTCCCTGTGGCCAGGGATCGAACCCTAGCTTTCTGCGTGGAAGGCACGCGCGATAACCGTTAGGCCACGAGCGCGCTGCCGGCTTGGTCAGCTGCGCTCGCGGCAATACGCATTTGACCGCAGCGCCCTCTCCTGTATAGACGTTGAGCGGCTACATGCAACGTTTCATCCATGACATCCCCAGCTCTTGAGTTACTACCACATCTCAGAGTCCCCTACTCGTCCTGCAGTCGTGGCCGAGTGGTTAAGGCGATGGACTAGAAATCCATTGGGGTCTCCCCGCACAGGTTCGAATCCTGTCGACTGCGCAAACATTTTTTATTTTTTGAGAGCACGGAGGGACGGACGGACAAGGCTAGACCCTAAGGAGCTTCGCCCCTAACACACATGACATGTGACGACATCGTGACGTTGTCGGTCCTGGCCAGCTCCTGCCTTACGACTGGTCAAAGCAGCTAAAAGCTTTTTTTTAGTCCAAATACAAAATATAAGTGGTGCAAACCATTTAAATTATTCATGGAAGTAGTTTTTATCGTTGACATAGTTGAACGTGAGCACGTTGGTTTTGATAACTTGTTACAGAAAGAATAAATAAAAAGGACGGACAAGGACGGACATCTTTCGACTTTCAACAACATGTACCGTTTTTATTAGACAATGGCGCCGAGATCGGTGGACCATGAGGGAAAGGGGGAGAAGGAAAGGAAAAGTGAAACAAGGGAGGGAGAGGAGAAGGTCGGGGCTGCAGGAGAGCGAGGATCTGTTAGCCTAGTACGACAAGAAGGGGAGGGTCGGCATGAGAGACTCAGGAAGTTGTTGGCCTGGTAAGATTAGGAGGGGGGGGGGAGGGAAGATGGGAGTCATCTTGAGACACAGAGCGGTGCCGCATTGCCGCATAGATGAGAAAAGAAACAAATGCAGTTTATAAAGTACGGAAACAACAAATGACCCGTCAACATACCCGCCACTTCGCGGCCACTTCACGAGTGCGCGCGCTCGGCCGTCCACGCCACTACGTCGCACACAAACTAAGGGAGCGGAAGAACGACATTCATGCTTTCGCATTCACAACTCAAAAGAAGTGCTCAGGTGTCCTCGGACTTTTTTTTTTCTTTTCTACACATTTCCCTGGGCTAATGAAGCGTGCAACTGTTGGGCCCCCTGCCGGATGATCTATATCTGGCGAAGGCACATTTGCAGCAAAAGGTTGTCTGGGGCTTATCTCGGGGAAGAACACTTATCATTGTTCATACTGTCGTGGGTCGGTCGCATTCTTCCCCTCAAGGCCAAGCAGAAATGAGGCTTGAAAACTGGCAACAGAGAGCAGTGCAGGCACAGGGAGGGAGGAGCAGTGGTCTCATAGTCCAAGATGGTAGAAAAGGGGGCACAAGAGCCAAAGCAGTGGCATCCACATCAGAAAAATGGCTCTGGCCAGAGAGCTTGTTTTGGAAGTATACGTCGGTAAAGAAGGAGACCTGTAGCAATTTTCTCATGGGATGCACATGTTTTGTTTTCATATTGGCTTACCTTTGCTGACATGCCAGAGGTCGAAACGGTGCTGGACAAGGAGGTGCTGCCGCTTCATGTAGGCACTGACTTGCACGTGCCTGTCAGTCACGATCACTTCCACCGTGAGACCCAGCTCCTCAAGGTGAAGAAAAGCCCTGGTCAGCCCCTCCAGCTCCATGTGGCAGCTCGATTTCACTTCGGTCGACTGAACAACACCCAATAAAGAAATGCAATGAACAGATGTAGCCTACAGTACTAATGCATTGCATGAATTAACTCCCTATCTAGATGAAATTATAAGAGCAAAAAACTATATAGTTAAATAATACTGACATCATAAACAGAGGGAAGGACAGAACAGCACATCTTTGGACTTTGAACACAAATTGCTTTAATAGGTGCTGGCATCCAGCCAAAGAGACCCAGAGAAGGAGATCGAAAAGCAGGAACAAGGAAGGGTGACGGCGGTAGGGAGAGGATAAAAGTGATACAAACAGGAAAATTACCAGCGGAAAAAAAACAACGAAAAAAGTGAAGCAGTCTGGTAACTACATCAGCGGACGTCCAACGACCGCAGGATTTTTGTCAAGCCCAGCAACTGCAGGCGGAGATATGCTACCTCTCTTGTGGAGAAAGAAAGTAAAGGCGCCGAGACATTTCGAGGTGCATTCCCCCCCTCAGGGTGCGTGCACGCCATTAGTATGTAAGTTTGGAGCTTCTGAGACCGCCACAGGGTAGCTCTGCCTTTTGAGAAGTTGCTATTAAGACCAATTTATATAGTTGAAAGAAGCTTGGCAAGCTTGGATAAGTTCCAGAGAAGAAAAGTGGATGAATAGACACCATACTAATCCTCGTATGACAGTATGGTTTTTCTTTCGAAACAACTATTTCAATACTTTGAATGAACAAGCAAAACCCATTGCATAACACCAACATCCAGAAAGGATGCTCATGCCTAGTCCCTCCGTCTCTTTTTTACATTTTCTGTCCATCTTATATTTTACTTCAATCTCTGGATTCTTTCATAGACAATCTGCATATAATCTGCATATAGGTAGTAACTCTAGGCCCGAGACATACCTACACAGCCTTTCCATATTAGACAAGAACATAATACGAATGGTGCAAAGCCTTTGTGGTACCCACCTTTATAAGCTCCAGGTGAATGATTCGGTTGAGGGACGTCTCCAGCAATGAATACGTCCCATAAAGGGCAGAATATCCGGGTGAGTCCGACCGCCCGTCAACGGCCAGCCGCAGTGAGCGCCCTCCTAGGCTTTGAACAAGATCTTGTTGTTCAGGTGTCCATACCTGTTGCAAAAAAAAAAAAAAATAGAACCTTGTTCAAACAAAATAAAAAAAAATGTCTAGGTTTATAGCAACTCATGAGGAAATTAAACAAGAGGGCAGGCAACACTAAACAGCTGCACTACCTTCCAGGGGCGGATCCAGACCTCCATTTTAGGGGGGGGGGGGCGGTTCCTCGGTGTAAAACGGCGGGGGGGGGGGGGGGGGAGTGTTTATATTTTTTTTGTGGAGTTATCGTTTTTACTAAACTCTGATAACATAATATAGATCTTGAGAGCTTTTGTATCGGTTTACCTGTCGGGGATGAACTCTTTGAATTAAAACCTTTCGGGTGACCACGCTATCTAGAAAATTGTGGTGGCACTATCCTTTCTGAACACCATAACGCAAGGAATTTTGTAGTTCATAGGAAACGGGATTACTCCATTCGCGTGGCAGCGCGCTAGAAATAGAAAAGGAAGTTTAACTACTGGGGATGAATGTTTGGTGCTATTAGCGGCGAGAAGTTTTGGTGGCGCCCTCCTGTGGTTCCCCTTTGTGACGTCATTACCTTGCAAACAACAAGTTCGATGGTGTTTGTTATTAGCATGGTGGAAGCTTGAAATCATTGCGCTCTCAAAGGAACACTGCCAACACCGTCAAAATTAAAGTTCTTTCATACCTCTTATTTCCGTCGATGATAAATCCCCTTTCCGACGTCACAGTCAGCGTTCGGCCAATCGTGGAAGGCCGACCACAGCGACGCTTTCGGTCGCGCACGGGGCTAATAGCGGCTGTGACAATTGCAGACAGTGTAACTTGATGGCTCAGATATCCCCGGCGGGGCTACAACTTTTGGGCTCCTTTTCCTTGAATATTTATATATTCTCGTTACATCCGCAGAACATGTACGGACAGCCAACCTTTGCCAACTATACGGAGGAAGCTCATGCAGCTAATGACAATGCGAAAAACGTTTTAACCTAAAACTCGGCTGTTCTTTGAGATTAAGCTTGGCATAGTAGTTAGAACCCTATATTCAGTGCCAAAATGCAGAATGTGATTTTAAAACATACTTTTCATTGTCGCCGGTTGCTTCAATAAAGCGAGTACGTTGCAAACAAGCGACGAAAATGGCCCGGCAGCTTCGACGCTGCTCGCGGCGTCAAAACACTGTTGACGCAGCGAGCGAAACGAACGCTGCCAGGCAAGTTCGTCGGTTGTTCGCCGTATATTTGGAATGTCCAGAGCGCAGCACATGCGGCATTGCCAACCCAAACTCGTGTTTTCACGTGTTCTGGATGCAACTCGAGAGAACGAAAGCGAATAATTGTTGAATATTTTTGAAAGCATGTTGCAGTTCGGCAACTATAACTTTTAAACTTAGACAAGACCTTAAACCAGCAATGGATCCTTCCAAATTATATTCAATTGCACTTCGTCTGGATATTTTCTGTATGAAAGGAACACTCACTTGTTTCTGGGTAGTTAGCTCATTCGTCAGGGTCGAGAGGACAGGTGCAGAGATATGATGGGGCAGAACGGTTGTCCGGTTGGCGAATCTCAACTGGACTAAAGGCCGATCACGACTGCAGCATGGATGGTTGGGAGTCGGTGTTCACTCGAACGGGCACAGGCACTGTCTATTTAATTTATGTATAGTCGCATCTTTGAAAGGGCTCGTTTTCCCCAAGTCCCTAGGTAGGGAATTCGAAGCCGCAGTTGCAAACCAGCAAGCCCCGCCTCTGTTCCGTTCGACACACACATATTCGCTCCTGCAAAGCCGCGCGAAAGCTCTGCCGTCAATCCACAGAAGCCGCGTTTAACTCGAAAAGTAAAGACAACGCCAAGGGGAGACAAGGGGTAGCGGGCGCCTTTGATATGTCCCGCCACCCTAAGTTGAAACGGCATTGTATACAAATAAATGCCTACGGCGTCGGCTTGAGGACCCCGTGTAAGCAGCCTCCAGCCTTTAGAGTGCTCGTGCCGTTTATCTTTCTTTTATTAGCTTCCCGCCACGAGAAGTCGTACCGCAGGCAGTATGAAGCCCATTAGAGGAAACATCTCCCCCTTCTGGCGCTCGTCGGCTTCTTTCTGTATTCCGCGCTGCGGCGCTGATCCTCAGTGAGGGACTGAGGCGAGGACGAAAGCGGGCTTATGTTTAAGTCAAGGTCGTGGGGAAGTCCGGAGCGTCTTCAGGAGAAGCTCAGACCCAGACTACACTGTACCCAGAGCATTTGCTTCCTCTCTCAGTTGAGAAGAAAAGCAATTGGTCACCTGGTTGTACAAGCTGCATCCCCCCCCTCACCCCCCCCCTGGAACGTCTCCTCCTGGTACGTCCCCTGAGCACACCGTGCCAATAATATACCTTTAGTGAGCCCGTGGGCGACAGCATCTCAAAGCAAGCCAAAAAAGACATTCCAAAAGACAAGCCCAGAACCACGAAGAAACCATCAAACGAAAAGTGATGAAAAGGCGGCTGCTAGAGAGGAAGGATAATCCGCTGTGTATAGGATCGCACCCTTGAGGAAGGCTGCATGGCGTCTGCGTTTGAGAGCTTTCAGGGCACAAATTTTTCGCAGACAACCTCCAAAGAGAGAGAGGGAGACAGAGAGAGAGAGAGAGAGAGAGAAAGGGGACTAGATATGTTGAAGGTATTTTCCCCCCGTGCTCGACGTGCTGGCCTTGTTTGGAAGTGTGCCTGCAGTCGAGGACCCTGATATTTGGTGCGCCTCCCCACTGTCTCTCCACTTCGAAACTCCTGGCGCCGTTCCTGTCGGGAAGACGTACCGTGACCTTGACGGAGATAAACCCCACTTTGGAAGCGCCCAGTAGGCGCGTCCACCCACCGCTGTTTTAATCTTTTGTCCCTCGCGTCGATTGCTTACTTTTTTTCTTCGAGCTGACGAAGAACCCCGCGGGGGGGGGGGGGGGGGGTTGCCTGGCGAGGCGTTTGGGGGGGGGGAGCGATCGCCCCCACCGCCCCCCCCCCCCCCTTGGATCCGCCACTGCTACCTTCCTATTGGCGGCGTGTGCGAACTACAGGGGGCACTTCTTTGCTATCATCATCATCGTTTGTGACGTCATAGATAGGACAGACTGGGACAGACCACGGAGATTTTGGATCTCTCCGCCCGTCAGCTCGCTTCATGCGACGCTTGGGTAGCGCGCCGCGAAGTCTCTTTCACGTGTTGTGCTTATTTGGTGACGTGATATTTGTAGTGGGGCATTTTACGAAAGCTTGAAATCGTGACACGCGTAGTCGTGCTAACGAACACTTTTGGCGCAGAGCTGTCGAAGCGCATGGGATAGTGGTGTGCTGTTCTTTACCCCAGTAGAAAAAGCTGGACAATGAAAATAGAATATCCCACGCTTTACCCCACTACAACTGTATCAGACAAAATAAAACTGAGAAAGGAATGTTTCATCAAATTGAAAATAAGAAAGCGAAATTCGAGAACTTCTCGAATGTGGAGTAAACACTTCAGTGAAAGCGACTTCGTTTGTTTTGTTGGTTGCAATGTGTTCTGTGAGTACTGGTCTGTCCTGAGCTGATTCCTTTTTTAATTTTGTAAACCAGTAAACAAACATTTCCTCAAAATAACGGGTAGGAAGAAGCGGTGGCTGGCTTCCGGAATCGTTTCAACTAAATCCCTGCTTATTCACGTAGTCGACGCGAAACGTGCGAGACACCCTCGCACGTTTTATTACCGTTTATATGTTTTATTTTTGCAGACCCAAATGCGCATAATGCGTGATACGCTTCTCAGCGAGCGATTTGAAATTTGTAGACAATTCCTAGTAAAAAGAGGATAGAATAAATTAATCAATCGTCTGACTTTGCCGGGCCATGGCCGACAATTAGAGAATTTATGAAATATCTGTTTTTCTTTCGAGCAGAAGTCACGATGTGACAAACTTCTTTGCCACGTATTCGATTCGGGAGGAGCCAAGTGTCAATTGCTGACGAGCATTCGCTCGGTAGCAACTGTCGCGTCACACTTGGACTGAAGCGTCGCTATCGGCAAGCTCAATGTAGTTAAAACAAGTGTACGGCGCTTAGCAACATAATTGTCCGTGAGTTCACAGTTAAGAAGACAGCACGTCATTTACTCTGCTAAATGCAAAACCTTTCTCTACAGTAGCCTCTACAGATGAAAAAAAAAAAAAAACCAGAGAGGCTGTAAATAGCCCTGACGCACGCTGTGCAAGGTGTAATGTGAGGCTCCAGGCTTGTTTTTGAATATTTTAAAGTTTTTCTAATATAAAAAGCAACTTCGAGGCTCTGTTATTCACTAGAACGATCACTCACAAAAACGTTATACATGTTTCTCTTTTTATTTGCGCCAGACATCCCATGATGCATCACACTCTACGTTTGCTTCTCTTCGAGCGCTTGCTCGAGTGCACCGCTTGGAACAAAAAATATAGCGAGTCGTTGAAAACACAAACGTGCGATTATCTTTTACGGTTATTACCCGTCATGCTTGACTCGATTACGAACGAAATTTGTATACTTCAATTTTCGTTTCCATACCCCTTTCAGATTTATGGGTGGTTAGAATTAATGCTCAGTACTTCGGTAGGATGTGTCATTAGTCCCTGATTGATTTGGCACAAACCCTCTATATTTCATGTCATACTCAGAAGCCCGTCTTTCACGAATGCATGTTCTGAATAAAGTGGACATGTCTCAGCAGGCTTGCAGTGAAGCTGCACCAAATTTTCCTTGGGGACTGCAGTAGTCAAATAGTACAATTTTTGAAGCTTGAAAAATGGAAGTCTGGTCTAGACTCTAGAGCACTGTCTGTCCTCTCTTAGAGCGACAGAAATGTTTAACTTTTTCAAGGCAAACATGAACATTTCTTATAATATGGAGGTATTACGGCAAAAGAAAAGCATTGGGGCTTTCTTTTTTTTTTCTTCTTTTTATATGCCAACCAGTGTAAAGAGAAAAACTGGGTAAACGAAGGACCTTTGCAAAAGATTAGGTCTTCCTCTCATCATTTCAAGAGGAGCCATTTTGTCAATGTGGTGCATATCAAAATTTATGTCAGAAAGTTATTGATATGCAATTTCAGTGTGAAAGAACACTTACTCATCCGCTTCCAAGTTATCATCGTCCGTTTCAGCTTCCACCAGCACAGTAGTGGACGTGCTTGGGCTGCTTTGCTGGGGGGCCTCCGTTTGCACCTCTTTGCTTGACTTGGAAAGTGCTGTCTGGGTTCCTGCAACGGCACACAATTACCAAGTTTAATTAAAGCCACTGTATATGGCAGCTTTAGCTGCCAGCTTAAGGACACTAGGCCAAAACTGCTACTCATAACGCCTCAAGCACAATGGCAATCTCTATATTGGTCCTGGCAGGTTGCCACGGAAACCGCACTGCCCGCAGCACCTAGCGACTGTTAGGTTGCTGCATTCGTTTGTGCACTCCGATTGAATTTTGGAATATGAACAAGTGATGCTAATGTAGACACGGATTATCTTATGCAGAGAAAAAGCTCTAGGATAAAGTCCACCGCAAACTTTGTGCTTAGGAAAGTCCTCGTGCTGGAGTACTGTAGGGGAACAGGGTAGCAGATGGTGTCCGACTCCCGCCTGAGTGGGTTCAGCTATCCTCGGCATAGCGGGTTGCCATAAAAACTGAGGCAGCTCAGACCGTCTCTGTGGTAACATACTGACCAATCGCAGCGAAAGGTGGCATGCGGAAAAAAGGCATTACTCTGGCAGCTGGCTGCCATATAGGATGGTTAATAAGAGGCAAGAGAGCCTCTAAGCCTATGGTTTTAAGAGTGCAATTTTTCTAAATTCTTTGAAGTTAGTGTTTTTTTGAGAGTTGTGAATGAGACCTTTGTGGTTGTAGATTTTGTAGGTACGTATAAACCCAACAAAACTTCGTCCAAGCTTTTGCTGAGAAGTTTATGCCACCCATTGATAATGTACAGGTCACATTTCATAAACTTTAAAGGGTAAACAACTTGTTAGTGGATGTGCATATGGTGGAGTCATTTAAAATGCTATGAAAACCGAACATTACCTCACCTATGCTCCTGCCTGTCACCTTAGTTTGATTAGACCGCGTGCGCGTCTTCACACATTCTGTCTGCACGGAGACACAGACTTTTTCTGTCCCCTGTTCCTCTGCCGGTAGATCGTCAGGAACTTCCATATCCGCATCTGGATCCAAGGGTGACTGGCTGCCAGAATCCATCGTTGTGTCTACTGCGGTGGCTTCCGTAGTGGCTTCCGCAATGGCTTCGTCGACAACCTGTGTTTGTAATCACATAACTAATGACTTCTCATGGCATACGCACATCCATTATGTCATTAACAATGCAAATTGCATGCTCGGCTACTTGCATCATAATTTTGCCCAAGTCCCCTCCTCTCTCAAGCTACTTTTATATTGGACACTCATCCACCCAAAGCTAGAATACGCGTCAAGTATATGGGACCCGGCTCAACATACTCTCATTGATGCAATTGAATCTGTACAGAAGCGATCAGCGCGCTTTATTTTATCTATTTACATCTTGCTAGCGTTTCGTTAATGAAATCTTATCTTGGACTTCCTGACCTATGAATTCGAAGAAAGATTTCGCGTCTCTCTCTTTTTTATTAAATTTTCTTTGATAACCCATCTTTGAAACAATAAACAATAACTTTTTTTCGCAGCCTTCATACCTCTCATCCCGCATGGATCATCAGTTCAAAGTTGCCCTTCCTTACTGCAGCATAAATATTTTTTTTTATCCTTTCATACCCAAAACCAGCTCAGAGTGGAACCGGCTTCCCCCTCCCACCTAGGCTCTTGACTAAGTAAACTGAATCAATCATTTTCAGAAATTGTCCGTAGAGGTTTGGGTATGAGCAGCGTGTGAGCGTGGCAAGAGCGAGCAGAAGCGCATCACTCGAATGCCCTCATGGAACGAGTGCTCACGCAATGAAAGACGTTCCCCTACTAAGGTGCGTTCATGTGATCATCGAATAGGAAGGCACCCTAATTTCTACCGATAACCGTCGAGTCGACAATCGGAAAGCTGAGTACAATGTGCGCAAAACCTCGACGTGGGGTACTTGGCCGACACTAGTGCGTCAGAACTACTGAGACCTAAGCCGAAGCTGCCCAGCCCGCCACAACATGTGCTGCAGAAAACGCGTATCGCGATGTATTCAAGGTACCGAACACTTTTACAAACTAGCTTTTGACTCACATCTTTTCGTCTCCTCTTCGCCAACGCGCCACGATGAGGAGTGGGCCGCGCAACGATGTGACTGAAAATGGTTGGGACCGCATTAACCCTGAGCCTTGGGTACTTCTGTCCCAGACCAAACTCCGTCGCAAGCCTCGAGCTGAGCTCGTAGCTCTCTGGCGAGAAGTGAATGCTACACAAGCGGGACCTCTTCACGGGAACCCAGTGCTCCCTACGCACAGCGGCAATCCATTTCGCTCGTCGCTGGACGTCTCGCGGAAAGGCGTGGAATGAGACGTTCTGGTTCGCAGGTGCAGCCCGATGGTTGTGGCACCCCACCGCACAACAGAAGTCCCCTCCCATCTACGAAAAGACTAGCAGGATCAGCGCATCACTGCATACAAGACATGTCGCAGCAATCAAACACAGGCAAAACCGGCAAACGAAGAGCCAAAACAAGGCACGCTTTGCGTTTTGTGACGTCAGAGCATCTGCGGTTGCCAATGTTGCCAACGAGAACGCCGTTTTTTTTTGCGAGGCGTGATTTGAGAAGTTCGGGCTCGCTTTAGAATTCAATTCTGCATTAATAAATTCGGACGTCATGCGGAAGATGCGTTTAAAGGTCACGGCTATGGTATCTAATCGTTTCCTTGAAGACAAAATTTGGCCGGACATTCCCTTTACACGATGACTTCTGTACAAGCGGGATCTTCTAGAGTCACAATGCATCCAATGTTAACAGCTGTGAACGTCACGAACTTCTTTCTAGAGAGCGAATTCAAGTTCCCAGGAAAGCGAAAAGTGTAGTCTTTTAAATAATTCTTTCAACCGGCGGTTGTCATGAATTTGTAGAGAATAAGCATAATTTCACATCGCTTGGAGAGTCCAGAACACGAGGGCTATTGTTGTAGAAAATAAACGAGTTCAAACTACTTTCTCCTCTATTCATACTCATATAGAGCAAGGAGAAGTCATTTAGCACTTATCCTGAAGCCTCTGTTTTCAGACAAAAGTGGAACGTCGTAGTTTTGAATTAGACAATGCCTTTTGTTTGTGAGACGCAAGAACAAAAGCAAATCAAACAGGTAATTCACAATATGTTTAAAAGCCAAGTTTTTAGTCTCAATTGTTGCCTTACGACGTTTGAAACATGAAGATGCATATCCTCTTTGTCATCTGCGTCATGATGTTTTGCATCGGTGGTAAGTCCAGGAACTTAACTTCTCCAACTTGAATATAATAGAATGACCGGACTGGTTCCTCTGATCGATTCGCACGCTTAAAAGGGCACTGAGAGGTCAAACTTATACTTTTTTTTTTTATTATCCGAAACCATTGAAAACGATGCCTGGACATTACACTCAAAATTCAAAGCTGCAAAACTCAGTAATTTGTGTAGTAAAAAGAAAACAATTTTCAAAAGTATTTTTGGGAACGAGTACGTCAACTATGCATATGGATTGTGAAAAGGTTTATTTGTTACAGATGCTCGTCGAGACTCTCGAAGCCTCTGGTGCGAAAAGCAACACGTAAGTTTCCAATATTCAGAAAAGGCGAAAAGAGTTCAGTACCGCGTGCAAATCAAGCTACGTGCATTAATTTGTAGACCAACTGACAGTCCACGTGTGGGCTGTCTCAGAATAGCTTCAAAGGGGCACTTTAACTGTCTCTATCTCAAATCTAGCTAAATAATTGGCCTAATGACACCTCACAAAACTTTAAGAGCCCTTAAAATAAATCTATATTTATGCCTAGTCGCGTGCTTGTTCGCAGATTCCTGTAAATGGTGAGCTTACTTGAAGATTCGCTGACTATCGGTGACAAAACAAAGTTAATAAAATTTCTCTTTCACAAGTGTGGAACATTCTATTTCGGCCGTTTACGCGTTTTAGATACTGTTAAATCAGAGTTAAGTAAAAGTGCTACACAAAATTCTTAGCGAAAATATAATGTGAGGATCATTTGCTGCTGCGTACTTTCGAAATTCTCTACTGGATGTTGACATGCATGCCAGCAGAATCGAAGGTTGTTTTTCCCGGATCGTGATGCGCATCTTGGAGCGGTTGCTGTTTGTGACTGGGCGCCGGTTTGCAGAAACGTGTTTCTTGCTTTCCTGCTTGGCACTGTGTAACACCAAGTCAAAGGGTTTGTAAAGACAAATAATGTGCTCACGTGAAATATCTGAAGGCAAATGCGCAAAACGCATTATTTTTTGAAAGATTATATAATACACAATGTCTCACTGTAGAGGGACATAGAGATGGAATGATAATCTTAATATAATTACCACTCATGGATATCACTGTATTAGCATGAGCTATAAACTTCGCAAAATACGTCCTCGGGAGGCCCATATTACATTCAGTATTAAGTGCACGTTCATCTGAGCCCTTCATTTACAGTAGTATCACGAGACGTGCTTCATATTGCTTGGCATTGCTTGGCTAGTGTTTAAATACGGCATTCTACCAGGAAACTAAACTGTTTCTATTATTGGCTCGCACGTGACGCCTTAAAATTATGCTGGTGGTCATTGCCGCTTTTGCTTGCTGAGAAAAGCATGTTTGGTGGTGAGAAATATATGCTTCAGAAGGAATGCGCCCAGCAGCAATGCCGCCAAACTCCAGCTGACTTGACGTCAGTGCAAACCAGGTATTTGAGCAAAAAAAAATATTTTTACTTAGTGCAGCCTCGTTAGAACCGGCATGAGTATGTGGCACCAAAGGTACGTGATCCGAGGCATGAGTCTTTAGGCGTAAAATGTTGTTTCCGGGGCCACGCTCTCTTGTCTGTACCTGCGGCGCCAAAGAACATTTACAAGACAGTAGGATTTTTTTAAACTACGCATTCTCCCTTTTTTTTTACCCTCCTTTGTTAATTTGAGATTCATTTTTGACTCATGTTTCGCACCCAAAGAGTGGGAAGTTTCAGGTAAATACGGACGTGGCCAAAGCTGGTGTAGCAAGAACTTGCGAACAAACTCTCCGTGAGACTCAGAGTGGATCCCAACGTTTCGGTAAGGGGCTTAGCTTCTGACACCCCGATGAGCCTCTTAATGAAACGTCAGTTTTTTTCTCTTTGACACCGCCAGGATATATCTTTTCATCTATCTACCCCCTCCCCCTCCAAGTTTCTGTAGCAGTTCAGATGTGAAAAAATGCAAACAGGGGTTCCTCAGTGTTACCCCCAAGTTAAATGGCCCGTTCAACGATTTTTTACACATTCAGTAAATATTCCACTTAGAACAAATTCTTCACGTTGGTAAAGGGGTGTTCACACCGGGGGGGGGGGGGGGGTGCTTTTCGGGGAGGGGTGCACGTGACGTCAGTGATCGGCGGAATCAGTGGGACTCCCTACGTGACTCCTGCAATCACACGAACGGCGGGGGGCCGAGAAGGATATCCGTGTTATCAGACGCGTTTAGAGGTCGCATTCTCGTCAACAGGGCTCGGTTCGCGCTAACGAGAGTATAAAAATAGAGGCCTACATGAAGCGACGATATCAAATTATGGCAGCAAAAAACAACTAACTGCTTTCTGCTAAAAAAAAAAAATTGCGGTGGCTTAGCTCGGCTATGCCAGGATATAGCGTGAGCTTAGGCGCACAAAATGAGAGGCGCTATCAAGCGGCTCCGGTGCAGCGTCAGACTTGTCTACTGCGCAACGGAGGCGCACAGCTGGGCACGCGGCGGCGCCAGTGCGTCTGCCGCGGCGATAACGTCACTCCTCTGGAATGCGCAGACCGGCGAGGCGCGCGCGGTGGCGGCGGAGCGCGCGGCGGCGGCGGCTACGGCACGACAGCTGTGCGCCGTGTGACGTCACTGCTCTTCGCGCTTGCGCAGCACGGCTCTTTGAAAGCCACGCGAAACTGCTCAACCTCGGCCAGTGTAGCTCACGCTACAAAAAAAATATTATTTTTGAAGTTGTGAATGCAACACAAAGAACGTGCCGTGATCCAAAATCAGTTGTAGGAGGAGCGCCTTGAGGACGGCAGTGATGAATATCGAAGATACCTTTGGGTGTCTAGGACGTCACGCGCATCAGAGCAAGCAACAACCAGCGTTACTAGATTCCATCAGTTGTGAAACTCCCGCGGGAGGGGGTCACCCCCTCACTCACCTCAATTCGCCTCCCGTCGTTTGAAGCGCCATTTAGAGTCTGCGTGTCAAAGCACTTGTATTCTTTAATCAAGCTTATCGGAGAAAGCGCTGACTCTGTCCAGCGGCCTATTGTAAAGGGGAAAGCCGCGTCACCATCAGCAAGGTCTTGGAGAACCTAGATTTGAGAGAGGGAGCGACTCAAACCACAGGGAGCGTGTGCAATGTAATGGCGGGCACCTCGGACGCAAATTGATTGCTCATGCGTATGCGTCAATTGGCGTGCAGAAAGAAAGAAAGTGGACAGTGACGCTAAGCAAAAGTCTGGCGACTCTTGTAAACGATCGACGCATTCGCCTCCTCGACGGTCCTGTGGCAAATGCGGCCCAGAAACCACGAGATCCCAGTCGTGCAGTTAGAAACACTAAAATCTGGGCACACTGCTGCTTTCAGCCGTTTTGATCTGGATGAGCATCGTACTGGCGTGCGGTCGTGTATTAGTACTGCGTTGTGCACGTTAAAGGCCCCAGGCTAGCAGTTGTACTGCACTGGCTAAATTTCTCATCTACAGCTGGGAGGCAAGTCGCCCGTTGAGGCAGACCAAGTTCTAGGCTGTATAAACATACACACAACGCAATTTATTTTGCTGCTTTTAATCAGGGGGGTGCAAAAATAAAAGACGACGATTATATGATATATATATATATATATGATATATATATATATATATATATATATATATATATATATATATATATATATGCGTGCGTGCGTGCGTGCGTGCGTGCGTGTGTGTGCGTGTGTGCGTGCGTGCGTGCGTGCGTGCGTGCGTGCGCGCGCGTGTGTGTGTGTGTGTGTGTGTGTGTGTGTGTGTGTGTGTGTGTGTGTGTGTGTGTGTGTGTGTGTGTGTGATATTTATTTTGGCTAGGGAGAGCCGCGGCACAACAGACAGGCAAATTGCCCATACCTTGAAGACCTACGACAATACCTCTTCATTATCTAATGATAATGAAGAGGTATTGTACAAATGAATTGTGCGGATGATGACGGTGATAATGGGATGGTGAAGAGGGTGAAGAGCGTAAGGCATATCAGCGGCCTTTGCGACGGTTGGTCTACGCTGGGCCGCCATGGGTTGCTGACTTCTAGCAGGCCAGTTCGAGGGCCTGGCGAGGGCTCCCTGCGTGCCCAGCTTGCAGGCGAGCTCGCAGAATTTCCTGTGACGCAGGGAGTCCAGCACTCCTGCGGTGGAGCTCCAGAGGTTGGTGCCGGTGTTGGCCGGGTGTCGGTTTCGCGAAAGCGCGCCTCGATGTCTCCCAGCTTGCGGTCGAGCTTGTAACCGAGCAGCTTGAGCACCCTGTTGATCGAAGACATGGTGGGTGCCACTGGTCCGGCTGGCTCTCTGACGATGGAAAACACACGTCTTACCCTCAGCTGGCTTCCTCTTCTGCGTGGTTAGTTTGCCCACGTCGATTTGGACACTTACCTCTTTACCTAGCCTTGCCTCTTTACCTCTTTACCTAGTCTTTACTTACCTCTTTACCTAGTGTTTACCTAGCCTATAAAGGACTGAGATGACGACGATCCCGAAGATACTGCTTCGCAGGTCCTTACCACACGGCGTTAAGCACGCCCTATTCAACTATAGTCACTGCAACGGCCGCCTCGAAAGCAGTGGCGCTTCGAACGACGGAAGGCGAACCGCAATGAGTGAAAGGGTACTACCTCTGCAAGCAGCGTCTATAGCAGTTCCGTAACTGAGCTAATCTAATAACGTTGGCCACAAAACTTTAGGCAATTCCGAAGCCACCGCCGGTATCCCGCTGAGCAAAATCTGTACAGTTGCTAGACACACGAACAAAATACTGTCAGTAGACTTATTCTAAAACTTGAAGCGCCTCATCGCGGGCTAATGCCGCGAATTTTGGGAATCAGTGGGAAGCACTAATCTCTACTACAGGGGGCTGGATGGCGCATTGAACAGACAGGTATGAAGCCACGGGAAGTAAGCGGCTTGTCCCGGAAGTGAGCGCTTGACAGACTTTCAACTCTTCCGAGTGCTGGTTCGAACAGCGTTCAGGCCGCTGGGTTTTTTTTTCTCTCATCCCAAAAGAGCCTGCTTGTTGCGGAGTAACAGTGTATGCGGACCCGAGAAGTCTCCTGGGGAGTCATTCGATGGGAACATTTTGAGATTCTAGTTTATCAAGTGTCTGTATGTCCCACGTTCAAATGCCTAATTCTCGGGATTTTATCCAGAACGGGAGTATTAAAACCCAATCAAAGACAAAGACAAAAAAAAAAAAACACGGATCAAAATATTTACTGTAAAACTAGGAAGCCTAGTGCACGCCAGACTTCCGGGACATGCATCAAACTTCCGGTGGCTTCACTTGCGGCAGGTTCGGAGACCAGCTAAGCGCCATCCAGCCTCTTAAAGTAGAGATTAGCGGTAGAAAGCAAAGTCCATACGCGCTCCACTCCTGGCTCAGAGGTTCCCAGAATGCAACGCAGCAACGGATGTAGGGAAGTAGTTTATTGCAAAAAGATACCACATCAATGTATGGACTGTTTGTGCCACGATCTCCTCGATAAACGAAAAAATACTTACGACCGCGTTACCCGGAGTGCGCCTACGGGGAGCGAGGTCCCTTAATGCGGCCGATATAATTTCACGCCGTCCAACTAGATGGCGCCATTAGTCAGCTGTTCTAGGCGTGATTTAAATGCTTGAGATAATGTAAAGTCCCTCGATTACAGGAATGTCTGTACCACTCATGCCCTTTTTATTGCAGGAAGTTAAAGGAAACGACTGCGTTATTTTTTGCCACGAATATGGCAATATCTACACAAGAGTGACGAGAAAGCATAGAACTTGCAACAAACCACTGAAGGTACGCAGAGAATATTTCCTACTTACAGGGGTAGGTCTTCTTGCTAGGGAGAATCGGTGACTGAGTGGGCTTGCGCACCCAAGCTGGGAGCACGTGGAGCGAAAGCTCGCCCTGCAGTACCCAAGGATCCTAGGTTCAATCTCCACCCCTGCCCGTTTCGATCTGGATGAGCATCGTACCTACGTGCGGTGGTGTATCGCTACTGCGTGGTGCACGTAAAAGACTCGGGCTAGCGGTTGTACTGCACTGGCTAAATATCTTATCTACAGCTGGAAGACAAATCGCCCGTTGAAGCAGACTGAGTTCTAAGCTGTATAAACATACACACACCCCAATTGTTTTTTGTTTGTTGCTTGAAAGTGCTCTAAAACATTTTTTTCTTGTTAGCAAGTGCTTAGAACAATCTCTTACACGCTAATACGTCGTGTAACAGGTATCCTTTATGATTTACACGAAGAAAGAATACACATGCCGGACGACGGCGAGACAACCACATATTTAAACGAAAGATGTGGTGGTGTCGCCTTCGTTCTACGTGCTTCTTTTTTTCTCAATATTGACCCGCACCAACACGCTCATCGTCCATTCATTACACGCGCCGGTCTTTTAAGTATCTAGCAGTCTCATATTTTCTTCTACTTGAACTACCTACATTTTTCTCGAACAAACCTTCATAAACAATCCAAATGACAGTTTTGTTCTTTCGTCAGTTGTTATTATACTAAAGGCTGGTCTTCATGGAGCGAGAAAAGCGACGAGTTTCATTCCTGCGGTGGTCGCGCGTGAAATCAGAACAGCAGATATTGTGCCGCGCGCAAAGCGAACGTGCTGCCGTGCGATGTCCGTCAGTAGTTCGCTCGGATTCTCGCTCCTTGGAGTTCAACCCTTATACTCTGTTCACTCTTAAAGGAACACGGACTCCCCACAACATTTTGTTTTAATTTTTTTTGTCAGGCGAATCATAATGGTATTCGAAGTGTACCCGATAAATATTTTGACACAGTGTCACGTTTCCTCCAATGTTTCCCCCTCTTTCCCCCAATGCCTTTACCAAACGGAGCGGCTCCTTGAACCTGTGCAACTGTTTACCTTTTTGCATGACAAGACGAAGCCGACTACGTATACTTGCGGCCCCTCAATCTGCCTGCTCCCGGCTGAGGGCCGAGTTTTAGCGCCGCCTAGTGAAAGGCGTTCTCACTAGGCGGCACAAAAACTCGGTCCTCGTACCTCGTCAGATTCTTCTGTTATCCGTGGGTGCGTGCCAGCTGATCAAGCTTTCTGATTTCAAGAGCGTTCACGCTGTAAAATATTTTTCTCTATGTAAAGGATACTGAAGGAGTCCAATTCGTTAATTAGTTTGCCTTTTTTTTAGTTCGCGCAGCCAACACCAGATGGTATTGGTGGCGCCGGTGCGCCGCCAATGCCATAGAGGCCAACACAATCTGGTGCAGCGCGGATTAGACGGAAAAAAAAATACTGAGTTCCAGGCCCCGCCACGAGGCGCCGCTGAAACTCGGCCCTCCGGGAGGTGCGTGGTGGGGATTTTCCAGATGGAATGGTCGTAAGTGTAAAGTAGGTCGTGCTAAGGACAACCGCTGGAAAATTATAGAAAAGGAATTCGAAATTACAAGTCAGTTTCTCCGTGGCACTTGTCGCATGTCGCCTGCGTTGTGACGGATGTCGTGTTGACTTGGTGACACTCTCGAAAGTAGCTTTCATCTCTGGCGCGTAGCCGGGGCAGCAAAGCACTGACCTGTCCCTAGGTGTTTCGGTAGCGCCAACTCGGCCGGGCCCAAAGCCTGCGCCTCCTTCCCTTCAGAGCGCGGCGACGTCGCGAGATCAACGAGCAGGCTAGGATGATCACATTCACGCTGCTCACCACGTCATCATGGACACCTGCCATGTAGGCAGCAAGTGCGGTTTCGATGCTGATATGTATATGCGAAAGACGAGAGGCGAAACAGAAGAATCTAACAAAGAGCAGACGACTGAAGAGCAAAAAATCCGGCGGGAGGCGCGCGCGTGATCGCGAGAGCCCATGCTGTCACGTGACTATACACGAACTCATCTCTGTTACGTCACGGCGCGGTGGTGGCGCTTCGGGCGGACTTCCGGTCTGGGGCTGTGGGCAGAAGTCCCCATGTGAGACGTGTATTCCTGAGTTCCTGAGCTACTGGGGCTGTGCCAGAAGAGTCGAGAAAGGTTTGAAGGCCGGTTTTCATGTGCTCGGTTCGTCCGAGAAGATAGATGTCTGCCGTGATAAGGAAAAACCAGACGCCGTCGGACCTCAATTGATTAGGCGGGAAGCACTTTGGGTTGAATTCACGGATACTTGTGGTCATCAGAATTATTTTTGTTCCAACATGAACGCCGAAAAACCGTCAAGTTGTACGGACCACCTGCAGACTACGTTCGGTGTGTCTTCAAGTTCAAACGGCCGCCTGATCGTTCGAACTGTCGTCTCCTCTTTCAAACGTTTCTGCTTGTCGTCTGCTCTTTTAGACGACACCGGCCCGTAGACCAAACGTGGGCCCGGTACTTGCGATAAGAAGTAAGTGCAGGCCTCAAAATACTTAAGTTTGAAGGTTGGTAAGCAGGGTCGATGTAAGAAGTAGATACAAGGATATATTGATAATTGTTTCCAGTGGCCATCGCCGACTTGTTATGCCTGATTCACTTGGTCCGATTCTGTTGGCGATTTTCAGTGTCGACGTCGACCATCTCAGCTACGGTTCACGCTTTAGCAGCCCGAGCGACGTCGCGACTGAAAATTGCCAGCGAAATCTCATCATGCGAATCAGGCTTTAGCGTTCATTCTGCGGCGTCCACGCGGAATGAATCGCCGCACGTTGCATTATTCACGCGAAGTTTTGCGGTGTAACGAGCCTCGTTAATTTTGCTGAAGCAGCTCAAGTAGTCAGGCATTGCCAGGAAGACGTAGAGTCAACGATTCGAACGCAAAAAAGGGCAGGGGGACTCACACCGACGCCGACAATATCGCATTTCAATGGCTTGTTTATGGGCGACGGCGAGCTTCTTGCCCACACCCCCACCGCGCATGCGCGGCGCCGGTGGCGTCCGCTAGGGGCGCTCCGGTTTGTTTGTAAACATGAGTTGGTGTATAACGCCCGCAAAACGGAGGCCAATGTGGCCTCCTCGCGTTGGGTCGCTAAACTAGAATGTACTAGAAGGCACGAGTGGGACGAGCTATAGGCTCCGGTCATGCTTTCAGTGGCACCTCAAAATGCGGAAAGCGATCAGGTGGAACCAAGCCACTTTGCTCGCAGCCCTACCTTCGTTGCGATCAAGCAACGACACAGGTCAAGGTCATATGAACAATATAGCCCCTTAGGGGCTATATTGTATTTTTTCATGATTTTGACGTCAGAGGTAACGTCAAAGCACCACGACACGACGACGCCACGACGTCATCGTCAACGACGTTACGCGGCGCCAAGATGCTGTCGTCAGGCCGTCGTGACATCGCGTCGCGTTGAGGACGACGCCGTTAGGCGACATCAAGTCGCCGTTGTAACGCGGTCATGACGTCGGGCGCCACATCGAGGACGGCGTGGACGTGGTCGTCGATGCCGACTTTGACGTCGACGCCCCACGCAACGCCAAACATCGCTATGACGTCAAGTTAATGTCGTCCGGACGTCATCGTGAACATCAACGTCACGACGAAGCCTTGACGGTGTGTAACGCCGTCGCCTTCGCCAGCACCAACGTCGACGCGCAGACACGACGAAGTCTTGACGTCGTGTAACGTCTTCGACGATGACGTCGACGTCGTGAAGCTGTCGGGGCGTCTTCGTGACGTCGAGTTGCGTCATGTTGACAATGACGTCAACGAACTGACACGAAGCTTCCTTATGACGTTGCATTGACAAGTACGCCGTCATCTTGACGTCCCGTGACGTTGTTGTCGTCGTCAGAAACGTCAACTTTGACATCGTCGTCGTTGTCAACGCAATATGAGCTCAGAACGCAGTCTTGATGTCGTGTAACGCACGTTGTCAACGTCGATGACGACGTTGACGTCAAGGCGTCGTCCTGATGTCGCATGGCGTTGTGACGACAAGTCAGGTCGCGGTGACTTCATGTACGTGACGCCTGACGTCTAGGTTGTATAAAAAGTTTAGTCCGGCGTTCTATCGTTTCTATGACCTTGACCAGTGTGCCGGTCGAGCTTGGCGTTGGAACGAAACGCGTTTTTCATAAAAAGCGGCGAATCCGAACCACTTTGCTCGTAGCACCCGAGAGGGCGCTACAAGCGAAGCGGCTTCAGAGCGGCTTGGATTATCCGGTTTTTTTTTTTTCACATGCGGAGGTACCAAAATAGCACTCCGGTGGCCCCACTCGTCCTTTCTAGTACACTCTAGCTAGGAACTCTAACTCTAGCCAGAGCCGTTTATACTGAGAGAGTTTGGCCAATGGGCGGAGCTTGTTGGCCGCTAGAACAAGCGGATTTCGCGGTAACACAATATGGCGTTACTTCTTTGTCTTGTTCATTCCTGAGAAATCGCGTAGAGTTCCTATGAGTCAGAGCCACAATATGGCGGACGGAAGTAGTCATCCCCCGGTTGTCAGACTACGCTGCTGTGGTTGTCAGGCTGTCAAAATCTCCTTAAAGGGGCCCACCAACAGTTTTTTGACTGGTTTGAAGTTCGCGCTGAAACGGAGCTCCATGAAAGCAGGAACACCGAGCGAAAAAAATATTACAGAAATTCGCAATATTTTGTGAGTTATTAGCAAATCAAATATTGCAGAAAACAACATTAAATAAGCAAAACATTGCGCTTCATGACGTAAAATGAAACAGTTTAGCGATTGGAGCAAAAGCGGTTGGCCAATTGGACGCCAGTTTGGTTGATAGCCCGTCGGCCCGGTCGGCCATTAGGCCTCGCTGCAACCATCGTAGCTTTGGAATCGGGTTGCCATCATCGATGAATTTACCGGGCTTATCGGATTCTGAGCGCCGAATTCTTGAAAAGGAGTGCGGAGCTGGGCGTCGCGCCGTACGAGGACACACCACGCAAGCGCCGCGACGCGTCTCTGCCTCAGTCCGCTTCGACAGCCGCGGAAGGCTCGTCAGGGCTCGTCTCCCGCCGCAACTCCGCCACCGGAGCCACCTTGGCTAACCTCGGCGAGTAGGAGGTACTCCGCCGCTGGGAGGCGCGCATGAGCGACGAGCGACTAGCGAGCGACGAGGCGTTGTTTTCGCCCTTTTTGAACTTTAATTTGCAACTTTATTAGCTCTATAAAAACGACTTTTTAGAGAAATAATGACGGTTAACGTGTGATATACTTTATTCCGCTTCACAATTTCTGGGACGGCTCTCGCCAATCACGAAACCCAGTGAATGTGACGTATAGTGAAAGGGAGCGCCGTTGTGCGCGCGCATTCGGCACCTCGCGGCGCCACCGTCGGAGGAGGTGTTTCCGAGTTACAAATTAAAATATGATGCGCTAATATTTTTAAACTCTTTCGTTGTCCACTGGGTTTCCGGGACCACTAGCGTGGAGAAACCGCAAAAAAAAGTAGACGCTCAAATACTGTTGGAGGGCCCCTTTAAAAAGGGGTACTCCGGCGATTTTTTGAGCTACCTCAACTAACTATATTTTCTGACTCCCCGGCATTTACGCTTTCCAGTATGCTATTTAGTATCGCGAAATTCATATTAGTTATTGTGAAATCGGCAAATGAAAATTATGCAAAAACCAACATTCAAATATACCCGCACTTTTCAGTGCCGTGACGTCAGTGGCAGGCAGGCTTGCCAGTCGAGCAAGCAGTCTAAAAAATATAATATGCCGATCATTTGATCCGTGCTGGCGCGCGGGTACTGGAGCGAGCTTCCAAAGCATTCATTTGACACCATGAAACTGCTTGGAATCAGTTGGGAACAAATTCTACAGCCCAAAAAGTGAACCCCTGCCTTCCACTGACGTCACTTTTTCGTTTCTCTGAGAGACAATGTAATAATTCTAAAACAAACATCGACTGTCTTTGCAGGTAATGGACGTCAACAAGGGGGACCATGATGCGCCAAAAACTTCTCGCCGTATAAACGGCTCTGACTCTAGCTGGACGGCGGTGCCGCCTAGCGGCACCGAACGGCGGCGCCGTTGTCGCTAGTGTAGTCAGGCCCACTGATCTGTATGTCTATTTGCTGGATCGCGTTCGACCAGCTCCGCCTATGTACGGGAATGCGGCCACGGTCGGCCATCTTTTTGGTAGAGTTATATATAGCGTTCCGCGTTTTCGGTTTTTATTCTTTCAAAAATTTGGCGTACTTTTTCGGTGTTTATTCTAAGATTCAATTTTCGTTTTTTTTTTTTCGGTGTATATTTATTCTCAAATATGCCTACCGGTTTTTTTCGGAGAATATGAAAGAAACACCATCAGACACCGGATCAGATGATCCTTGTAGCTGTGATATTTGTGAGCACTCAAAAATAACGGCACATACACATATGTGGTCATCGCTACAACTTCCGTCAGGACACACCTCAAAATCGCGTAATTCGCGGTCATGATCTTCAGCGCGCTTCTTTTTTCTTCCCATTCTGACGACGTGACCGTCTGAGGTGATAACCGTACAAAAACCAGCGCAATGGCCAAAAAAAAAAAAATCTATTGTATTTCTTGTGACAGCTAGATGATCGACGTAGAAGAAGAGGAAACCAGGCAGAGCAGGGATAGAAAAAGAAGAGGAGAGATGATTCTACAAATGGCGGACCGAGTAAAGAACTATTTCGTAAGCTATCTCGAATTGTATTTTTAGAACGCTACATTTTGGCGCAGTCGACAGGATCCTATCATGTGGATCACCCTCACTACAAAAGATGACGCCGGAGAAGAGCTCGTCTTCTCATCTTGCCAGCCGCAAGACGAGGAAGCATTTCCACTACCACCTCGGATCACTACTCAGGAGTTGATTCAACTCGTTTCTGACAAGACAGGAATGGACGTCAGCGCCATCCTAGAGAAAAGGACTGTCAAGGTCAACCTAAAGGTAGCTGATTTTCACACCTTCATCATAGAGCCCATGGAGGAGAGCCCGGTGAATCCTCAAGACGGCTTCTGCTTCCCCTCCGGTCCTCAAGGCGGCTCTCAAACCGGAACCCAAGGCGAGTTCCAATCGAACTTCCGAAGCGATTTCCAATTCGGAACTCAAAGTGACTTACAGGCCTGTCCTCAAGACAATAACCAGGCCTATCCCCAAAACACCTTCGTTGAGCTCGAAAGCATTCAGCGTGCTGTTGTCACTAACCCCGAGGACCCAAATCGCCTCGTGCACCAGATCCTCCTTGCAAAACAACAACAAATAATGCAAAACCAACAACTGCTTCAAGCCATTGTCGGACTTTCACGAAACCAGGAAGCTCCACGCTTTCGAATGGTAAAGCCGGACCCGTTTGATGGTCACACAACAAACTCTGAAGCTTGGTTGCCATTTTATGAATACGCTAGTGAGAAGAATGGCTGGCGTTCCGACGATGACAAAGTAAAAAATCTGCGACTTTTTCTCACCGGAATGGCGAAAAAGTGGTATGAGCTCCACCTAACGGGCCATCTGAATGACTCTGGGAACAGTGGAAAAGGAGTTTTCATTTGGCATTTCAAGAGAATCCCGTGGAGAAGTGGGATAAAGCTATATTCTTCAAGTACAAAGCAGGAAGTGTCATGGAATATTTCTATGAAAAACGACGATTGCTCCAGATGGCAGACTACTTCCTACCAGACTCATCCGTAGTCCCGCTGGTTATTCACGGACTTCCGAAAGAGCTGCAAAAACAGGTCCTAGTGAAAGCACCCAAAACTGTGGAGGTCCTTCTGGACTGTTTTCAACATCTCTGCTTAGATGCGTGGCCCCGAGCAGCGCAGAAGCCCACTGAAGCAACCCCTCAGTCGCACAGATATGGAAGTCTTGGACAAAAGCCTTCGCATTGGAATCCACAAGCTGTGCCACAGAAGCAGTCAGCGACTCACGTAGCAACATTTGAGGACCGTGAAATGGCTGAAGTCCAGACAACCACAAAAAACGGATAAAGGAGGGTGTACAGTCCCACCCCTCGACAACAATGGAGACTGTCTGTTTGTCCCTATCAACACTCTTGTATATAAATGTAAATGTGAATGGACGAACCTTAAAAGCTCTCGTCGACAGCGGAGCGTCTGTGACTATAGTTAACCAAGAGGTTGTCGATCGCGAAAGAACTTTTGAGGGTCGTGCAATCGAGGTTCAAGGCTACGACGGAAGAAAGAAAATACGCAACAAATGGATTCAACTGACCATTCAATATGAATCCCAACTAGTCTAGACCGAAGCTCTAGTAATTAATGGACTAAATTATGACTTGCTACTGTCTCGGCCCGATATGAAGAAAATGCACATCAACCTATACTGGGACGATACGGTTCAAGTATCTGACACAAACCTTGCCAGTGCAAAGAAAAAGGTAGAATATGTGAGATCGGTTGATGATATACTCATCAACTACCCAGAAATAATGCCTGTGGGCAAATACCCTCCCGCAACCACTTGTTTCGAAGTACCATTCGAGTTGGCGGATACCACCATTGTCAGACGGAAGCCATACAACATGTCATTAGAAAAGAAACGTTGGCTAAAGAAGGAACTAGAAGACATTCTGGATGCCGAAATCACTGGACCCTTGGTATCCTCTTTTGCATCACCAATAACCATCGTGCCGAAGGAAGATGGATCACTACGGCTATGTACCGATTATCGCATGATTAATCGTCAAACCGAACGTTTTCCTTTTCCGATGCCCCGAATTGACAACATCATCGATGAGACAGGAGGATGCACAGTATTTTCTAGGATTGACCTGTGTAAAGGATTTTTACAAGTTCCTTTAAGGGAAGAGTACAAGAAATATACTGCATTCGTAACACCCTTTGATGTGTACGAGTACAACAGACTTCCCTTTGGCTGGAAAAATTCACCAGCCTAGTTTCAAAAGATGATAAACGAACTACTAAGCCCATTTCTAGGAAAGTTCTGTAACGTCTATATCGACGACATAATTGTATATTCAAAGAGTCAAGAAGATCACGGTCACCATCTGGCATACGTGCTGGAAGCTTTAAAAGGGGCACATCTTAAGATCAATGTAAAAAAGAGCGAATTCTTCCAAGGAAAGGTGGTATTTCTTGGGCGGAACTTCGACGGAAGGTCTAAAACTACCAAGCAAGAATCCGTTGCTCGGATCTCCAGCCTCCGAAAGCCCTTTGACGTCCATTCGCTCAGAGTGTTTCTTGGGCTTGCCGGACATTTCAGGTCTTTCATCCAGGATTTTGCAAAGAAGACAAGGTGCCTTACGCGACTAACGCAACATGATGCACCGTTCGAATGGTCCAACGAGTGTGAAGAATCCTACCAGCACCTAGTGCAAGCGATTTCTTCTGATCCTGTATTGATTTTACCTGATTTTGACCTGCCTTTTGAACTGAACACAGATGCGTCCCACTATGGTACAGGTGCTGTTCTTTATGAGCGTAATCCGACAAAGCCAACATCTCAACAGCTCTCCGTCGTAGGGTATCACTCATATACTTTTTCTAAGCCTGAGGTAAATTACACAACTACAGAAAAAGAAGCCCTAGCTGTTCTCAAGGCCGTGCGATACTTTCGTTCGTACCTCGAGGGCCACAAGTTCAAACTCTTCACGGATCACCAAGCATTAACGTTCCTCCTATGCATGACTGAACCGAAAGGAAAAACAGCTAGATGGATAAACGAACTCCAACAATTCGAATTTGAAGTATTTCATCGGCTAGGAGTTCATCTGAAAGATGCAGATGCATTGTCTCGTCTGTCGATTTCCGAGATGAGGCATGATACGGAGGAGGTCTTCTACACTCGACTGTGGGAGGGAACCGAAGATTTAACTTTCAGCAATGGCAAGTTTCAAGTTCCAGTCACGGCTGTAAGTTCCATTCTCAGGCTATACCATGATAGTCCAGAATCAGGCGGCCATGATGGATTTTGGAAGACGTATAGTAAACTGGCTCACCGATTCTGCTGGCCTGGAATGAAGCAAGACATCTACCAGTATTTGCGTTCCTGTCACGAATGCCAGATGAACAAAGCCAAGCAGAAGCAACGATACAATGAGATGACTTTGCCAATTCACTCGGATGTCCCATTCGAAGTAGTCCATCTGGATTTTGCCGAATTAAGAAATAAGGGTGAGGGGGTGGCTAGAACCCAAGCTTTTCTTATAGCCATAGACGAGTGTACGCGCATCGCTGCCTCAAGAGCAGGAAAAGAAGACGCAAACAGCGTCATTTCAATGCTAGAAAGGGACATGTTTATTAACACCAAGGTAATTGTTTCAGACAATGGTCCTGCGTTCCGGAGTAAAAAACTGGAGCAATGGGCAAGATCAAGGGGAATCAAACTGCGCTTTGCTGCCCCATATCACCCGGAAGCGAATGGCCTCGCAGAAAGACTGATTCGAGACTTGAAGCAGTACTTGCATATGTACCCGAACTTCGTCGGCGGTTGGTAGTGTGCCCTTGAGGCAGCAGTGGCCCATCATAACCGGTCACATACTACAGCCCTAGGCTGTAGTCCCAACTATGCGGCATTCGGACTTGCACCTTACTTGCCGGCAGATGTACAACTTGGCATCAAAGATGATCTAGTGCTGACAGAAGAAAAGAAGACTTATAAACAGCAAGAGCTGTATAGGAAACGAATGAAGAAAAACTTTGACAAAAGATTTAGCTCAGTCCCTGACATTCAAGTGGGGGATTTTGTCATTGTTAGGAAAGGCATCCATGGAACACACAAAAAGTTTAACGGACCCTACCAAGTGACGAAAACGGCTACCACGCAAGGTGTCCTAAAAGTCATATGGTATATCACTTCATCAAATGTCACTGAATGCGCCACCATCGGAAATGTGTTTCCATATCATCCCAGGAGGAATGAGTAAAAAAGGTTGGTATAATGTGACAGCTAGATGATCGACGTAGAAGAAGAGGAAACCAGGTAGAGCAGGGATAGAAAAAGAAGAGGAGAGAGGATTCTACAAATGGCGGACCGAGTAAAGAACTATTTCGTAAGCTATCTCGAATTGTATTTTTAGAACGCTACATTTGTGTACTTATTTACAGGGAAGTTTGAGAGAGGGTGTTAAAGAAAGGTATTAACGGCTTTCCTCGATGTCCTCTGAAGTGCATGAAGCAAAAAAAAACTTATACTAGCCCACATCCAAACTTTCTTTTTAGGACCGGGAACTTGACACACAAAGCCCGATCACCGAAAGGACACAAATGTCCCGCGAAGGCTAGTCCAAGGCCTCTTTTGTTGCATGTTTAACCTTAGAACTTGGAAGAGGGCAATCACGAAGACGTCACACAATGTAGAACCTTCCAAAGCCCTCTCTCTCTTACTAAGGGGGCAAGCTGAGCTAGTTGGTTCTGAGACATCTTGGGTAAAACCAGCTGAACAAAGGAAGGAAGATGACAGGAGAAAAGAATGGCGAACCGACCGCTGGACTAGCTGGACTACCAACTGTTTTTTATTAAATCTTCCTCTTCTTCTATTAATTTATATCCAATCCTCCTTTTTCTTTTTTTTTTTTCCTTTTTTCCCGTGCTCTTATTTTTGCTCTTATTTGTTCTCTTATTTTTCCTGATTTTTATCAATTACCCACGAAGGGTGCCGTGTAGAAAGAGTTTTTCTTTGGCTTGCAAGGTAATTGAAGGGATGCTCACGCAATTGTCGTCTTCTTCGTCGATAGCAAGGGCCTCTAAAACCTCCCATGCAACACCACCATGACACTATTCCAACAAAGCTGTTTGGGTCTAACCTTCACCTATGAGACTCTTGTGGACAATTCCATTCGGTTTCTGGATTTAGCTTTGACCTTCAAAACAGGACATGTATGTATGCTGGAAATATCAAGCACGATCGGGGAAGGCATTTCTTCCTTATGAATCGGATCATTCTAAGAACGTAAAACAAGCTGTGGCCATCTCAGCTCTTACAGCATGTCTAAAAAAATCATGTCCATATCAAGTACAACAAAGTTTTGACACCCAAATGTCTCGACTTCATAACGCGGGATACCCGAAACCCATGATGGCCTCCATCTGTGAAAAAATATGCCGCACCATCAAGACGAATAATGCTCCAAGTCAACGAACAAAAAGACCCAGACCACCCTTTGTAGTGATACCATATATTCACGGGGTTACCCATAAGTTAAAAAAGATAGCGAACCGGCAAAACGTGCAAGTCATCTGCTCGGCACCTAACAAGGCCTATTCAATGTGCCGCAAAGTTAATCAAGCACCAATCAACACCAAGGAAAAGTGTAACACCAGGCACCGAACACAATACGCTCCTTGTGAAAAGGAAGTTATATATAACATACCGCTAACATGTGGCCGCTGCTACATCGGACAGACCGGTCGATCTATCAACGACCGAGCACGTGAACATGCAGCAAACCTTAGGAGCCTTGCGGGAGCAGGACATTTAGCTGCCCATTGTCGGACATGCCTGTGTACAGCAGAGCTCGACCATCTTCACATAATGGGACACCATAGAAACCGGGTTGCAAGGGAGGTTTTAGAGGCCCTTGCTATCGACGAAGAAGACGACAATTGCGTGAGCATCCCTTCAATTACCTTGCAAGCCAAAGAAAAACTCTTTCTACACGGCACCCTTCGTGGGTAATTGATAAAAATCAGGAAAAATAAGAGAAAAAATAAGAGCAAAAATAAGAGCACGGGAAAAAAGGAAAAAAAAAGAAAAAGGAGGATTGGATATAAATTAATAGAAGAAGAGGAAGATTAAATAAAAAAACAGTTGGTAGTCCAGCGGTCGGTTCGCCATTCTTTTCTCCTGTCATCTTCCTTCCTTTGTTCAGCTGGTTTTACCCAAGACCTCTCTCTCTTCCCCCCCCCCCCCTCCCCCACCCACCTCGACGCGGCGCTAAAAAACTGACCTTTTTCGGTTAAAACCGAATTTTAGAAAACGGATTAGACATACTTTTATCGGTTTTATCGGTTTAAATCGAAAACGCCGAACCTACAAACTGACCTTTTTCGGTTAACACCGAATTTCCGAAAATGGATTTGGCGTACTTTTATCGGTTTTTATCGGTTTAAACCGAAAACTCTGAACCCTAGTTATATTATCTCTAGCCATCATAGTAATATGGCGGACAGCGCTATTGTGGCAGGCTGCCATAAAAATAGCCGTGGGTCTAGCCCACTGCACCGTGGATGATATTCGTGCTTGATTAAAGTTGTTCGACGAAGCATATTCTTGAAACCCGGCGTGAACAGGATAGCCCCATCTTTGAGGACCCGACGAAAGTTCTACGACAGCGCAGCATCGGGGGAAAGCAGCGCAGCTTGCATCGAAAGCAGACGCCGTACCGGCGTCTGCTTTCCATGCTTTTTTCGATGCGTGCTGTGCTGCTTTTTCCCGGTGCTGCGATTTTGGGAAACTTTCACCGGGTCCTCAAAGATCGGGCTACCGTTCACGACGGTTTTCAACAATATGTTTCGTCGAACAATTTCAGTCAAGAACGAAATATCACCCACGGCTATTTTTATGGCTGCCTGCCACCACAATTGCCACAACGCTGTCTACCATGGATGGATAATAGTGGCTGCACCAGCTGTACATTAGCTAGAGGCAATATAACTCTACCAAAAAGATGGCCGCCAGTGGCCGCATTCGCGGAGCGGGCAAACGCGGTCCAGCAAATAGACATAGAGATCAGTGGTCAGGCCTTAAGAGTTGCGCTCGTCGAGTTCTCTCAAGCCTGAGAGGGGATGCAGTCAGCGGATAGAGAAGAGTTGAGATTTTCAGCGCGCAAGTGCATCCTCACATTTATCGACGTAACCGTGCTGTTAGAGAAAAGTTGGTAGAGTATAGTTATTAATGCTCTTGCGTGGCATAACTAAAAAAAGAAAAACCGTAGAAGAAGGGGCGTTTATTTTTTTCTTGTCGAATGTCTCTTCACTAGAGAGTTCTAGTAAGTCATTTTGGGGCAAATACTTCCAAAAATGTTTAGAAGTTAACTGAACCCTTCTGAAAAAGTGAACTTTTTAATGCGTCGTAAGACCAGCGTTTTTATATGGACGATGATGATGCCAATGTGCCATTCCGAACATAGAGGCGACAACGCTTCCCTACATAAAACAATAGGGATAGAACACTGATCGACAACATTAATGAATAAGTAATTGTAGATTGGAAGAAACATGCAGAATAGAGCGCTTGAAATCCTCTCGGAGAAGGCGAAGAGTCATTTATCATCGGGCTGAGTTTTCTCGCGAGTGACACGGCAATGAGCGACGTGCGCCACTAGTATAGTATCGATGTCGCTGCGTTTGCGATTGGCCCAACGCTCACAGTGACGTCTTTAGGAAGATTAATTCTGCGTTGATGAACAGAAATAACAGAAATGTCAATCTTTCAACTTTGACAGTGTCGGTTTAAGCTCGCGCCGACTTCAAGCTTCTACAGTGCTTCTTACACGGACCATCGAGATTGTCGCTGCTGATATTAAGTAGCCAAGCTCACATCCCGTAACATCATGGCGAGGCAAATCCTGGATATCACGTCACAGACGAGAACCATATGAGGGCGCAAAACGAAACCTCTTGTTGATACTACTCCATTTCACCATAACTTGCTAAAAGGGCGAATGCTACGGCCCAAGCCAGCCAGTCAGAACGTCGGAGGAGGACACCTGACAACGCATTGTCGATGTGCCCTTCCAACACCACCTGCGATATGTAAAGCCACATGGTAATGCTTATGCGCTAAAACTATGGGCACGAGAGAGACCCAAACAGGACAGGTCTGTTGCGTCAACCTTGGGCTGGGCCTCGTCTCCGACCAATACGTCGAAGTACGCTCGACGTCGGGCTCAGGCCCAGTCACCGGGTTGGCGACATCCTAGTGTGATGACCTTACGTGCATGTAAAAGAGCCTGTTCATAGGTTATAATTAATCTTAGTGCTGTTCGCCCTTGTTGTAGAGAAGGCCCTTACGTACTTTCCTCCTTTGCTCTGATGTGCTCAATGGGGCCATAGTCTTCGCTCTTTGCCAAATCAGGATGAGGCAGACTACAGTCAAAATGGCTCATAGCAGTACATCCTTTTCGAAAGTCACGTGCCGGTTATTAGAAGGTTGATACCACTGCACAATGACGAATCAACTGACGTCGTAGAACATTCAAGTAATTCCATAAGATAGCAAACATCGGAGTGCGGCCAACGCTGGGACCCGACGAGCCAATCAAACGTCGAAAGTGCCACGTCACTTCGTTCATCACAATTTTTGTGTTTCTTTTTCTTTCTAATACAACCAAAAGTGTGCCGTGACGTTGGGGATGTAGTCCGCCATTGTGCAGGGATTCCACAGCTGCCCACAATGGCCAGTCTTCCGAAAGGGGTCTATTTACTTCAGTATTGCTCGTCATTCCGAAGCGTCCTCGATAGGAGATGTTGGAGCCCCTCAAAAGACGATGTAAGGCCGCTGACTTTTGGCCGACCCTGGGGTGCAATTCTCAGCCCTCCGAAGTATATTTCGCGGGACAAAAGCAGGGGAAGTTGGGGACGCCACTAATCGGCTCGGCGCCTCGGGTCCCCGAAACGCGGACCTTCTTAAAAGTGCCGGTTAAAAGGACGCTCGTCCGTCCAGTGATCGGGGAAATGTATGGGGAACTTTGTGACCCTGCCATGACGAGGGAGAGGGCATTGTGCGTTACTTGTCGTCGAAGGCGACGCCACTAATCGGCCCGGCGCCTCGGGCTCCCGAAATGCGGACCTTCCTAAAGTGCCTGCTAAAAGGAGGTAGAGAGGGTCGACGACCGTCCAGTGATCGGGGAAAGGCATCTGGAACCGGGTGGGTGACCTTGCCATGCCGAGGGAGAGGGCATCGTGCGTTACTTGGGCGGAATTTGGGAAAGTGACATCGAAACACGATTGGTAAAATGACGAGGGAGAGGGGAGAGTGATTGTTTGAACCTGCCATGCTTTGTCTCATGAAGAGACTAAAAATGGGAGACGAAGCAGAATGGGGAGAGCTTGACTGTAACTGAAGAGTCGAACGACGAGATTCCGTGCTGTGCACGCACACCATGCTGTAAACTATTTGTAATGACCTGTAAATACATTTCCTACTTCAACTTTGAACGTCGTCTCCTGGATCCTTCGGTCAGCATCGACGAGCTACGTGGAAAGAAGCTGACCTTCCTCCATAGTAGAGAAGCAACGAACTTTACTGACGAAAAGTGTCTAAGTGTTGGCTATCACGTTTATGCTGTCCTGAACTTCTGCTCTGCAAAGTTTTCCATCGCGTCCGCCATCTTGTGACTTTTCTTTATTCGCCACCATTCGGGCCAAGGTTCGTGCGTTCCGAAGGAGAACACGTTTTCTTAGGTCGTCAACAAATTGAGTGTGCATGCGTAGTGACGTCAGCACTCACCGTAAGCGCCACTGAACACACAACCCTCGCGGGAGGAGAGCCGTCCACCACATCGGAAATCACATCGAACAAGTTACCACACAGGGGAAAACTATCTCTCCTCCTCTCAAAGGTCATTTACTTCAAGCGTAAAAAAGATGAAAGACGTTTACAGCTCCATGTAATGCCGAATTAGAGCGCAGCTCTTGAGGAGGAGGGGGGAGGGTATGGAGGGGACTTTACGCCCCTCCTCCTCATCCGTGCCCTCTCCTCCTCCCCCTCATCTACTCCTCTCGTGCTCCTCGCCTCCTGCTCTTCCTCCTCCTCTCCTCCACCTCCTCCCTCCCCCTCCTCATTCTCTCTCCCCCTCCCTCCTACCCATCCTTCTCCTCCTCCCCCCCTTCCCCATCGTCCATCTCGCGCGGTGCATTATGGGAACCGTCCTATAATGCAACCAACGCGCGCGTCACCGCGGTGAATTATGGGACGTTTCCCATAATGCACCACGCGGTTACGGCGACGCCGACGCCTACGCCGCTCAAGCCGGAAACGGGCGCCTAAGAACTGCGCTCTAATAGACCACTATTCAAGTCGGAAAGATGTAGAAACAAACAGCTAATTTAATCCCGCAACTCCAACGCCGGATTTACGCACGCATATAGGAGTTATTCACTCAGCTCGAGGCGATGGGTCACGGGAAGAAAGCTCGTTTTCCGAACACCATCGGCATAGGTAAGGTTGGAATTCGAGGCAGGTGCTGTTCAGGGTTTGCTGCCAAGCGGCAGGTTCAAAACAAGCACGTTAATAACAAATATAGTTTATTTAAGACATACCTGCGTGTAGGGCGCTGAGGCAAAAAAACCAAAAAACAAGCAGTCTTCTCACTCGTCCATCAGCCCCTTAGCCGTCAACGGGCAAGTAATAAATTATATAAATTAAAAATTTACACGAAACAGAAAAGCAAACACATCAACATTTCTTTCCTTCAAATCACTTTTATTTCATATTGAACGTCCCATGTGTTCAGCGGGATCAAAAATTAAGATAAAAATATAGGCAGGTCGTCGTGCCGAGTGGCTTCGGCAACGGGCGCCAAGTAATCGGTTTGATTCTGTGCTCCTAAATGACCAGCATCTGACAGAATACAATTCATTATTCTTGTAGATAGCCTTTTACGTCAACGACTCCTAAATCTGTCATTGAAGAGAAAGGACGACGCCTAAATAGCTCAACGTACATGGGTTCGGAACTGAAGCCTACTTCAAAGAGACCAATATTAATATTTCGATATTAAATTCCTTTTAACGCATACCAATACGCATACCAATACCCCCAATACCAATACGAGGCAACATACAAAAATAAAAAAAAAAAATGTATCATCGGCTAGACAGTAAAATAGCTTGCACTGCGTACGCCATGCGTATGTAACCGACACTTGGCGCACGTCTTGATTTTATGATCGCAAATGGGACGGCAGTCAATGGGTAGTGCTACAAATTATTGTAGTCGTTTCACGAATGAGGTAATAGTTAATTTCGATTTACTATACCTTCGAGATGTCATAGAGCTGCACGCCCGGTTTGCCGACACTCCGTGCTATCACGTCCGGCCAGTTGGCACTACGAAGTTTGTCGAGGGCAACGTCACTAGATCACTTTCCAGTTGTCAAACTCCGCCGCGAACCGCCGCTAGACGTGGTCCCTTTCAGTTTCCGCTCACCGTGTGACACGCGTGTCGCGGTTTGCCCGGTTTCCGTTTCGCTTATCTGACGCTCATCGCCTCTTCCCGTGGGCACGGCCGCTCGGTGCACGGCCGCTCGGTGCTCCACGGGACTTCCCTTGCAAAGTTTCAGCTTTTTTGTGTATACAGGAAAACATTTGAAGTCATTAATTGACTTTAACTCCACAGCCAAGTCCCTGGCGTACACGCTTGACGGTACAACCCGACCCCTAGCACCGACAGACAAGCTAAAGCTGCTTGAGACTGTCATAGCCTTCTTGACTTAAGGAACAGCATTTCTTATTTCGAGTCTGTACAGGATGATTGTGTCATCAATACAGTCATGTCTCGTTAATATGGATCCCGTTAATATGGATACCCCGCTATATGGACACCACTTTTGGGGACGCATTGGGAAAATAAATGCATTTTTGTCTCGTTATTATGGACAACTCACATTATGGACGAGTTTTTACGGGAACGGAGTTGTCCATATTAACGAGACATCACTGTACCCTCCGTCGACCAACCTTGTACCCGTTGGCCCGCTTGAGCCATGAGAAAAAGCTCGCCGTATAGCGGTGGGGCTTCGACGGGTAACACGCTGCAGTCCGCGGAACAGCTTATATCGTTAAAATCGTCGAGGTTGGGGTCTGTGCCTCCTTGGTTGCCTTTGCCTTGTCCTTTCCAGCGTTTTAGTTCCCTGTGGGCAGTCGCTCAGTAGGTGCCTCACGTTTCCGTGTCGGTTTTGATAAGTATTTCGGGCAATTTGGAAACAAACGAGGCACGACGTCGTCTTCCAGGGCCCACTTGTCGCGAAGGATCACGACCACGTCACCACGAATGCTGTGCACGAAGTTCTTCGTGATATTATCCTCACGGAAATGCAAATCACAAACCGAACAAGGGCTTGAAAGCTCCTTGTCCCCTCTTTGAATAGCACGATGAAACTTCCGAAGGTCTTCAGTGTCGGGCGGTCTAAAGAAATGCCTCTTTTCGACCGCAGAAGCAGATTCCGAGGAATCGTAACCGCTTTTAAATCCTGGCACAAAGCAACTCGGCATTTTTTTTTATCGTCACCGGCATGGCACATCAGCACATTCCAGAAGTTCTGGATGAGAATGGGCACAAACTTGGTCACATCAGACCGAAACGTGCAAACATCGGGCGGCGAGTCGGGCTGGACGATCGGGCGGGCAGGAGCAAACCGGGCAAAATCCGTCGCGCGCGCCCCGCCGGAGTTTGACAAATGAAAAGTGATCTAGTAACGTTGGTCGAGGCTACACGCCTTCAGAGAGCCGTACTCAGGCACGCTCGCTCATCGAGCAAAGGGCGTTAGAACACGTGCACTGACTACTTTCCTAAATAAATATGCATACCAAGACAGGAAACCGGGAACAAAACAAGGGCAGGTAGAAATGCGCCTCCGCGCGGTTAGAAGCGGAGACCAAGCGCACAGCCAACGTAGAACTCGGAAAGGCGGATAGCAGGTCTCGACTGAATCATGACGCTATCTGAATGCTCCCTACAAGCATGCCTCGGATATGGAAGGAAGAATGCACCATATGGGTAGATTTTCATTCCATGTCCCCACATTAATAATGCGCCAGTAACTTTGACAATGCTGTATACTTAGTATCAAAGTGCAAAATGCATGTATCATGCTTTCTGGATATCAAGTGATAAAAGGCGTTCTTTCTCTCTACATAATTACGTTCTTTTACAGGCAATTTTGTTTTGATAAAACAAAGTAACGTTGAGTCCTGCAAAAGGTTTATTAGAGATTGGAGCACTTCACTCAACGTTCGGTTATAACAGTGATTTATTTGTCTTTTTTTAGGGCGGCGGAACCATCAAGGGAAATTGTGTAGATGGAGTATGCGTCCCCAATAATTAGGTGAAAAGTGGCCGTACACCTGCCCAGGCACACTGAAGAGCATTGGGGGACACTACGTCGGCGACATCTACGGGCAAAGAATAAAGTTTCCGTAACCGTACGCCGGCATCTGTGGTAAAAGGACCGTAGCAAACCCTAAGCTGGGCTTCGGACGAAGCAACTTTTACAGCTGACGTCGGGATACTAGCAGCACAGATCTCCCGCGTTCACAGGCAGCCGCTGTGCAAACTATAAAGGCCCAATCATATAGGGTCATTTATCCAGCGCTTCTTACGCGTCAGCACTCTACCCTGCACATGACGTGATCGGCAGTAGATCCCCGATCCGCCCGAAGCAGCAAACACGCAGAAGCTCGACGAGAGTCTTTGCAAAACGGCAGACGTGTCTGTCTTGGCGTAACGACATGCCAGTGTTGCGCTCGTTACGGGGCTATGGAACGAATTAGGGTGGAGATGCGGTCTAAGCAGTCAAACCCATCTCAAACCCATAAGGCAGTCAAACCCATCTTGAGCACAGCGGTCTGCCATCTGAGGCAGCCTTATCCGAAATACGCCACACAACAGCCAAAAGTTCATGTGGCTTCTTGGTAGGCTCAATGCTAACCACGGGAATGGTACTTTGTAGTCTGAATGCTAAACTTCGGACCGATTTTAAGGATTCTTGACACATGTTCTGGAACTTCAGCGTCACCCAGAACAGTCTGGCCCGCTTGACAGCAAGCCGATGCACGTTGTTGCTTCGGAATCCCTGCCCTCACAAGTTGCCACAAAAATCTTCACCTGGTTCACCAGTTCCGGTTGGTCACGATGGTATCGGTGTGCGCGTACGCGGATTCTTAAGGTTTCTCCATCGATGTAGAGGACATGTTTTACTCGATTCCCCACAGCGCCATGTTTGCTTCGGTGCGTGAGTGCATAGAAAGGAATGGCACACTAATCTTCCAGAACTCTTGCGGCGTTTCTGTTGTTCGGTTTTTGGAGCTGTTGAAGTTTCACCTCGAATCCACTCTTGTCATGTATTACGTAAGCCTTTACGTGCAAAAAGAAAGCATTTGTATTGTATCTTGTGTAGCTCCCGTGATATGTGACATTTTCTTTGCCAAATGCGACTTGGCCATCTACGACCAACTAGGTCAGTGGTTCTCAGCCATGGATGTGTTGAGGACCCCTTGCGGACCGCTGGCAGTGAGGGGGACCCCTTCCAGCGGTGGGGGGGGGGGGGGGGGGGGGGGGTTACGTACGTAAGTAAGCTAACACGTCTGGAGCATGAAACTGGTGCCTTTTATTGCTGTCGTAGTTCCGGAAGCAGGTTTCATATTAGTCACGGCCGGACTGAACTACAAAAAACGTGCCAAATAAAAAAACAAAATTTGTTGAGGGTCTCGCGGACTCCAAAAGTGGCTTCGCGGACCCCCTGGGGTCCGCGGATCCCCATTTGAGAACCACTGAACTAGGTGATGAACAAGTATACAAAGTCTTTCGATATGTAGACGACTATCTGGTTGTTATAGAAGGGTCTGAGTGTGTTTGGAGGAAAGAACTGCCACGGCATTTCGGATGTTTTCCAAAGGGTACTCCGAGGGGCTTAGATTTGCGCACGAGCTTCGGGATGGTCACTTTTTACAAAGTCAAGACCTCCGGTTAGAATTCACAGGCAGCCATGTCTGTAGGTCGTATAACCCATAATCAAAGAAGGGTCTCCTCCCCTTTGACTCCTCGCATACTAAACTCTTAAAAAGAAGCATTGCTTCATCTTGCCTACATCCGGCTTTGGAGAAATCGTGCCACCATGTGATGCGTGCAAGTTTCGGCCGGCAGGTTGAGCGACTGGTTGCGGCCGGATTCCCCACATCGTTGTTGGTACCTGTTGCAGAGTCGCTGCCTTAAAAAGTGAGGGCAGGGCCACAGAGTAAAAAAGATAGGCCAAGCAAGGGACCGATAGTCATTCCCTACCTCCATCAAATATCCCACCATCTCAAAAAAGTGGAACTGGGATACGGAGTGCGTATCGTGTTTTCGGCACCTAATAAACTTGCTAAATTTGTCCAAGAGTTGCCAACCAAGGTGGTTATAAGCGCATTTGCTCAGTCAAACATAGGAACAAATATGTGTATAGGATTCCGCTGATGTGCGGCAAGGTATACGTTGGCCAAACGTGCCGATGTATGAATAGAAGATTGCGTGAGCATGCTTGGTCTCTACGGTCGACAGCGGGGGGGCACTTGTCGCTTCATTGTGCAGTTTGTGGATGCCAGCCCGACGTTCATCACGTCACGATTGCTGGGAGGGGGGAGATCAGACGACTAGGGAAATTTTAGAGGCCTACACGATCAAAGAAGAAAGGACTGGGCAACGTGTGAGCCAAAAATCGGTCATTCAAAATAGCAAATAGGTATGTTATCTCGACACATGTTGAATTGGCCCTGATGGTGAGGAATGCTGCTGTTTACTTCGGTGTTTATTTTCAATAAAAAATTCAGTTGAGAGTAAGGGCTTGTCCTGTGTACACCCTTCTACTTTGTCTTCATTTATTGTGCGGTGTGTCCAATCCACTAGGCTATAAGACGTACTGGCGGCGATGCTGATGCAAACTTGGCGGCACAACGTGGATCCACTAGTAAATACATCTGAGGGGAGAATGGTGCGGGCCTTGTCTTCTACACTCTCAGGAAAAAAAAGGGTATATTCTAACACCCCTTGTCGCATATCATAGACCCCAAAATTTCAGATCGACGTACATACAGCGCACTGACGTCAAATGGACGGCACCAACTTCCACGAGCGTCTTGATAGTCGACTGGCAAAACTTATTAAACTTGCTAATGTACGTGTTACTGTCTACAAACAAAAATTAATCCGGGTTTTCTTGGCCGTACCGCAAAATCTTTTTTTTTTTCCCAGTAGTCTTTGATACATACTTTAGCTGTTTGATAAGCTAGAACGCACAGTTATCAAGCCCCTCGCGTAAGTTGGGACCGTGAGTTCAACGTCAGTGCGCTGTGTGTCAAACTGAAGTTTTGGGGTGCATTATATGGGAAAAAGGGTGTAAATCTACACCCTTTCTGGCAGTGTAGGTGGCATTGGTGAGCGTCACCCCGCGTCGGACAGGTCGCCCGAGGACGTCCGCAGCAATGCGGTGCACGGGACGGGCCAACGTCTGTCGTGGACAGATCTCGGCGTCGACGACGGAAGTTGCTTGTCAGGCAGAGACCAATCAGGGCCGCGCCTATATGAAGTAAAGCCGGCCAAGACTTCTAGAACATCCGAGTCAGTCGCCGTGCAATCGATGGAGCAAGGCGGTTTCCAGACAGATGGGTAATTTTCTTAAGTAAAAATATAAAACGAACGATTTAGAAGTTCTATAAAACGTTTTTCTCTTCAGAATCAATCTACTGTAACAAGGTGGTTGTCAGTGGTTGTCCGATGTTTTAGGCGTAGTCAACCTTTCGGAACTGCGCGGCGCCCGACCGACTCGGGCTGGCGCGTCCCCGTGGGATTGGCTGCCCGTTTCCTCAACAGGCGAAGGCTTACGCAGAAAGACGAGGACGCCGATGGAAAGGGTGAAAACAGCAACGAGCTAGACGGGATTAGAGCGGTAGACAGCAACCGACGGCCTGCAGTGGAAATAACACGCCTTCCAGTCGCCGCCATCTTGCCCGTTTACCACATTAGTAGTCCGGTGACGTCAAGATGGCTGCATGCGGCATGCGCACCTGAAGCGCAAACGTTTTAATGCAAGTTGGCTCGGGGCGCATGAAGACGCCACTCCCTGAACACCTGCTACTCCAAGTGACCCCTGCGAGGCCGTGAAATAAGGGTGTATAAAGCGCGGTAGCACGAGTCATCAGACATTAGGTCAGGCATAAACAACTGAGAAACTAAATACTAGTATTCAATAAAGCTATCATATATCGACGTTCCCCAAATCACTGGTTCTCTAGCGAATGTGATTATAAAAGTGACGTATGCTTGTATGACCATATTTTTTTACGAGTCTGTTTGAGGAGAAGTCACTATATGGATGGCATTTTAAAAGCCCCTTTGATAACTGCTGTGTGTTTCAAGGAGCGGCCAGGCTCTTTAAATCCACCGCGAAATTCGGTTTCTTAACCTATCGCGCTACGACTTTGTGCAGCGTTGCCCACAGATGGTGCATTTTTTTTGCAAAATTTGCAAAGAGCGAACTTACCTGAGGAAAAAGTAAAGAAAGAAAAAGGCTTAGCTCCTATGAAAACGCAGCGAAGGCACCGGTCTTCAAACTATACGGCGCCGTTTCGCACGGGAGACAAGAGATGGCACAAGCGGTCGCGGCGCCGACTTCCGCCAACGAACGCGCATACAGCGCAGAGGGCCGGCGTCTTTAGCAGACTATCTTTTCGACTCAAAAGCAGCGCGCGTTCCACAGGCGGCGACGGTCGCAGAAACAAAAACAGGCGCGGTAACAATAAGGAGCTGCAAAGCAGACGACGTAAGCACCACGAAAAAGACAGTCAAATTAAACCGACAAAACATTTTTTAATCGAATATGGGTATGGAAACAAAAAATTAAATATTCAAATTTCCTTCGGAAATGAGTCAAGCATGACGAATAATAATCGTAAATAATATTCGCACGTTTGTATTTTGAAAGACTGGCTATATTTTTCGTTCCAAACGGTGCACTTGAGCAAGCGCTCGAAGAGAAGCGAACGGAAAGCGCGATGCGTCATGGGATATCCGGCGAAAAAAAAAAAAAAAAAAAAAAAAGATTCCCCGCATTCGTGACGTAGAAGGGCTGGCGTGGTTATGAGCTTTGCCCTTGGTGGCGTTGTCAGCGTTGTGGTGGTGTCAATAGCGTCAGCGCGTTACAACCGAGCCGTTCGAAGTACCCGTGGGGTGACGAGCGTGTGGCTGGCCCAAGGAGCTCGTAGTTTCCACAGCACTGTCAGCTTAGGGCTGGACGGGGTGGGAAACGCAACTTTTGTTCCAAGTTTTGAGCAACGGGCTAATCTTTTAGGGGGTGAATGGCTGTTTCTAGGGTGCCTACATGTTTCCGCTCCGCTAGGCACCCTAGCTGTTTCCGGTTGCACGAACGAGAGTCCGAGAAAGAGGGGAGTCCTTCCTTTTCCTCTTCTTGGACCGTTTAGTTCAATGCGCGATTTGTGAGTTAAGCTAGGAGGAAAGCTAAGAAAAATGTCGAAATTCCAAAGGGCGGCGCTGCTCCGAAGGAATCTGCTACGTCACGACCAGGGTGTAAGATAGACAGGTGGGGAAACGAGACCCAAATGAGCGACCGGATTGTGTCCCTTTCGGGTTTCTCTTTTTTTGTGGCGCCATCTATGTGGAGCACCGCGAACTCTCACTCCAGGTGGGCGACCGGTGGCGACCGGCTAAACCGACGGAGATTTTTTTTCTTCTCGCCGCAGCGCCATCTGTCGCAAATCGGGGGTACCCGCAAGCAGACGAGTACACAATCCGGTCACGGCATTGCTGTAGGCCTCTATGGGCCGTTTCCCCACCTGTCTATCTTACACCCTGGTCACGACTACGTAGCAAGTTCCCCAACGTTGCTAGATTACCTCCCAAATAGGCTCCGCATGCATCCACCAGGTGCACATTAAAAGATCGTTTATTTAGCTTTAAAATTTGTTTTCTTGTGCCTTTTAACGGAAGACTGGTGTTTTTGAGGATAGGGTGCAACATGCAACACATTCAAGCTAGAAAATGAGCGCTGGAATTTCGTTTTCCCTACCCCTTTAAGACACCGGCTCTCGGCGTTGTATGCTCGTTCGTTCGCGGCAGTTGGCGTCGCGACTGCTTGCGCCATCTCTTGTCTCCCGTGCGAAACGGCGCCGTATGGTTTGAAGACCGGTGGCTACGCTGCGCTTCCATATGTCCTAAGCCTTTTTCTCTCTTTACGTTTTCCTCAGGTAAGTTCGCTCTTTGGAAATTTTACAAAACAAATGCACCATCCTTGCGTGTGGGCAACGCTGCAGAAAGTCGTAGCGCGATAGGTTGAGAAACCGATTTTTGCGGTCGATTTAAAGAGCCTGGCCGCTCCTTGAAACACCCAGTATATGATGTATAGAAACCCGATTAACGTTCGATGTTATTTTAGGGGCGAAGTGCTAGCCATGTCCATCCGTCCAGCGTCCGGTGCTCGTGCTCGTGCTCCTGCTCCTGCTCGTGTAAGGCAAAACAAAATGATGAAAAAAATAAAAGAAAAATGTTTGCGCAGTTGACAGGTTTCGAACCTGTGCGGGGAGACCCCAATGGATTTCTAGTCCACCGCCTTAACCACTCGTCCACGACTGCGGGACTTTTTTGTTGTATTTATTACATGGAAAAAGGACAGTAGAAACAATCAAGACACATTTTAACAGGGTTATCCCTTATTTACATTCAAACTGTCTGGTAATGGTTACAGGGAAATACGAAGAAAAAGGGCTATGGTAACATATTTCGAATAGGGTCACATCTCTAAAAGTCGGGAAGATGAACACATTTGCCAAGAGGGGTGTACCATTCTGGGCGTTTCTTGAGGTGATCGTACACATTACGTACGTGTGACACAGTTTCTATGAAATTGGACTTTGTAGACCGTGGAGGAGCAGCATTTCTATCAATAATCCTTGTTTTCCAAAGGCTATGCAGTCCCGTCAATGTGAACAGGTCATAAGGAAAAGTATCATTCTGGTTCAAAGGCAAAAAAACGTATCGTATATGCACAGATATTCAGATCTTTCTTCAATGTCCTTTGTAGGACATCCCAAAACAAATAGGCGTCGGTGCAAAAAAATAAAGCAATGTTCTATTGATTCAGGCTGGTTGCACAAACGGCAGTTCACTGACCAAGGGACACATATAACTTTTTCACGAAGCCAAGGCTTTACCGGCAACGTTGAAGTGTGGAGCTTATAAAAGAATGACTTCGCTGTCGGTGAGACACGTAGCTTACACACGCGTTTCAGGACGTCTTGTCCCGGGCCATTACTGAACATACTTCGGTACAGGGGAATAGGAAATAATGCATCGAAGAGATCAACATATAAAGCATTCCGCGACACTTTAAATAAGTATTCCAAGGAAAAAACGTGCTTTAAGGAACTCTATTGAGCTCACTATACCTCTCCGAGTTATCCCAAGGGACGAGATGTGCTCGCAGGCACTGTGGTTACTACCAAATACGGCAACGCACTTGAAAGCTCTGCCTGCATGTAAGTTCGAAGGAAGTCGTGAGACACAGTTCTGAAGAACAAGAAGCGTGATATAAGTTGTTTTAAAAAGACGTGTAAAAGCCCGAGACCGCCTTGCTCAACAGAACGAAACAGATTATCTCGTTTCATAGGTTCCCACGTGGAACCCCATACAAAAGTTGCAAACACTCTGTGAAACTTCTGAATGTGGCCTCTAGTACAGGAAATCACCTGAAGTGCGTACGAAAGTTTTGCTGCTAAGAATATATTACAGGCTTTCGCCCGTCCAAAAATAGACCACTGATTTACTTTCATTATTTCCGCTTGAGTTTTCATCTTTTCGTCCCTTTATGTCCAATAATGTCCGTTGTTCCTAACACAGTTAAGGGGAGTTCCTAAGTACTGAGGGGCAATGCTGCTCCATGAAATGCCAGCGTACTTTGAAGGTGTTGTGGCCCACTGCCCGCACCAGAAGCCTGTCCACTTTGCCTTGTTTATGAGCGCCCCAGTCGTGGAACAGAAGTTTTCAGCTAAAGCGAACACATTGTCTACACTTCGTTTGTCTTTACAGAAAAACGCAATGTCATCCGCATATGCCAACACTTTTACCTCTGTGGAGTAGAAACGGTATCCTTCTACAGTAGGGCTGTTTATTACGCTTAGACATAGGGGCTCTAAGTACACTGCAAACAAATGGGGGGACAAGGGGCAGCCCTTGTCCACCAGCTCGGAGCACGTGGAGCGAAAGCTCGCGCTGCAGAACCCAGGGATCCTGGGTTCAATCCCCACCCCTGCCCGTTTCGATCTGGATGAGCATCGTACCGGCGTGCGGTCGTGTATCACTACTGCGTGGTGCACGTTAGATACCCCAGGCTAGCGGTTGTACTGCACTGGCTAAATTGCTCATCTAAAGCGAGTGACTCGTCGCAACTTTAAATGGCTGACCAACTACACGCTGTATACATATCCCGACAACCCCCCAATTTTTTTGGACCTGACAGGGAGCCATTAACTATAAGCCTAGTGGTACAATTGCGGTAGCATATCTTTGTTCCTTTAAAAAGTGTTGGTCCTAAGTTTACGTGGCGTAGGATGTCAAATAGAAAAGTATGGGAGACGCAATCAAAAGCTTTTGCTAAATCCACTTGAACCCTAGCCACTTGATCTGCATGAGCACAACAGCTCTCTATTATTGTACGAGCTACGTGTATGTTTGTCTGTATCGTTCTGCCCTTGATTCCACAGGTCTGGTGATTGCCAACAACACTGGATGTGACGTATTGAAGTCGTTTTGTCAGAAGTTTTGCCAAGATTTTGTAGTCTACATTGCAGAGTGTAATAGGGCGGTACCCTTCAACATTCAGGACTTTATCTGCCTCTTTACTTTTTGGGATTAAAACTGTATGGCTCTTATAAAAGGAAGGTGGTAGTGTTTCCTGCTCATACTCTTCCAGAAAGACTGTAAGTAGAAACGGGCTTAGGAGGTCTTTGTATTCTTTATAAAACTTTGCTGGGAGTCCATCGGGCCCTGCTGTTTTTGAATTTGGTAATTCTTCTATCGCGCATTGTACATCTTCCAATGTGATTGGTCTACCAAGGAGATCGCTCTTAAGCTGGCTGACCTGGGGCATCAACGAGACTAGATATTTAGCTTTTTCTTCATTTATCGATTGCGTTTGCCCGAGGAGGCTTTGGTAGTGTGATTCAAAAGCATTCATGATGTCAAGTCCGTCAGATGATAATGCCCCGTTACAATTCAGAACTTGTATCATTTTTGACTGTCTATTGCGAGTCTCATCGTCAAGTGGTCGTCGAGTGGGTGTCTCGGAGGATAGAAATCGTCTACAACGAGACCGTACTAGTGCTCCGTGGAACCGTTTTTGTTCATGACTTTGTATCTGACATTTCACTCGTGGTATTTCTTCATGATACAAACCAGGCGTCTCACACTCTAGCTCGTGGAGGGTCTGTAGGTTGCGTAAAAGAAGATTTTTGTCTTTCTTTTCATGGAAGGATGTTATGCACGAGCATTCGATTGCTTCGTTCTTAATTTCTTGTTCAAACGAGTCCCACTGTGCAAAAATGCCAGATTGGTGGTTCGTACTCGCTTTATTAAAATTTTCTCGAACTCGCTTGCTAAACTCTTTGTCTTCTAATAGTCTCGTATTAAATTTCCATAAAGCCCAATTTGGTGGTGGTTTACGTTGTACGTCTCTACCGATGCACGCCTTTACAAGGCAATAATCCGAAAAGGAAACTGGCTTTACGTCGTAGGCACTCACTTGTGCAAAAAGGGGACTTGATACATAAATGCGATCCAGTCTCGCATTGCATGTTGCATGAAGATGGGTAAATCGATTAGAAACGTTTCGCGAAGCCCCAACGTCAAAAGGTAGTAATCAGATGTGAGACTGTTCAAAATTTCGGCACTGCTATCACGCCTTGTAGAAGGCACTGATCTGTCGTTAACGTTACACACACAGTTAAAGTCTCCAAACAAAACAATCTGCTGGTCTGTATCAAGAAATGGGGCAAGATTTTCAAAGAAAAAACGTCTCTCTCGCTCGCCGTCATAAGCATAAATACATATTAAACGAAAACGAAAATGCCCATAGCAGAAAATCACAGCATATAAACTTTCCTTTGTCGCCAACGACATGTGACAGTGAAGAATAACCAAGGCTTTTTTTCAAAAACAAAAGGCACCCTCCCGACAAGCCATCAGCATGACTGACACATTCCTCGTATGTCAAGAGGAAAGGGTCCAGTGCTCGAGCGGTGTCCTCATCAGACGATATCTTTGTTTCCTGAATGGCAACAAAGTCTATCTGTTCTTTTAAGTGGAGCCTATATACTTGGGACTGTCGCGCACGTGAACACAGTCCTCTGACATTGAGGGTAGCGAAGCTGAGTGGGGGGCGTGCCATAGGCTACTAGTTGTTATGTAGGTAGAACTTCATTGTCTTTCATCTCGTTGTCCGACTGTGGAGCCAGGCTGTAAGGGTCTTCTCGGAGCGCTGCTGACTTGCGCTTTGCTTCCCCTCCCTCGTCATTCTTGCTCTCCTTCTCGGCACCCATTCCAGAGGGCTGGGACGACTCTGCCTTAGGAGCGGGTCTTTTGGCAGATGCTCCACTGGATGTGGTGGAACGCTCCCGGCGAGGCAGTGGCTGTAGGCTGCAGGACGGCTTTTCTGTTACCTTCAAGAGAGGGTACTCGTCTTCTGACCAGTTTTGCATGGTTGCTGTAGTGGTCATCGCAGAGTCTTCTTTGGTTGGCTCAGAGGAGACATCGTGTGAGACGGGATTGGTCGTTTGTGCTTCTTGGTAAGCTGTTTCCCGTGTTCCTTGGTGTCCTTGGTGCTACGGAATCGATGACTTCTCCTGTAGCGTCAACCATCTCGCTGATGTCCGTTAGGTGATCTTGAACGACGTCATCAAGAGGAGTTCTCACCTGTCGGAGCTTGTCGGCGTATGTCGATACACATTCGTCTGTAGGGTGCCCATAGCGGCGGCATTCGCCGCACCGAGGAGTTCTGCACTCTCGACGTATGTGCCCGATTCGGTTGCTTTGGAGGCACAGCGGAGGGCGACCAGGAACGGTCAGAACTTCGGCTTGGGCGAGTTGGTAATTCATGATACTGCTTCACAGCGCACAAGATCAGACACACTTAAAAGAAATTTCACGCACACAAAGGAAGAACTCTCACACAGCGCTGACTGACCACTCGAAATATTTTTTTTTTTTTTTTATTGACAGGGAAAAGGAAGTCAGAGAAATTAGCCGGGAGTCATCTCCTGACTGGCTACTCTGAGTAGGGAAAGGGAATGAGGGATACGAAAGTTAAAGAAAGAAATAAAGTATCACACACACAAAAAAAAAATAGTAGGAAGATTAGAGCTTGTGTAGTTTTAAAGTCTCTTGTCCAGGCCTGTCTCTGAGAGGAACCTGACGAGGGCGTTTGTGGCTCTTGCGGCAAAAGCCTCATTTTCCCAGGGACCTAGTATCATTTTCATTGTGAGGGAAGTTCCAGGAGATAAGTTGAGCTGTGCGTGCAATTGAAGTCGTTCATCTTCGTAATTAGGGCACTCTGTCATTATATGTTTTAAATCCTCAGTAATGCCACATGTGGTGCAGTTTGGAGAGTCGATTTGCCTAATGCAGAATAGGTAACGTTTCGTATATGCGACTTTCAGGCGTATCCTATGAAGCTCAGCCTCACGTCGCCGTTTAAGACCTGGAGGTGCTCGAAAAGTTAAGTGTGGATCACTGAGTCTTAGCGATGTACTCTTGTCAGCGGCATCTTCCCAGAGGCGTGCGGCGGTTCTTTTTCCGAGAGTGTTCACCACGCTTCTGATGTCAGTCCTGGTAAATGGGGCTTGCATTAGCTGAGTGGATGTTTGGGCTCGGTTTGCAACAACATCAGCCATTTCGTTGCCCGGAATTCCACAATGGCTGGGTATCCACTGAAAGCACATCGAGTGGCCTTGACACACTCCGTCGTAATGGAGTTGAAGTATTTGTAATAGCAGTTGCTTATAAGGGCTGTTCTTGCTTGGGCAGTCGAGGGACTGCAGCGATGACTTCGAGTCTGTTATTATCGTCCAGGAACGAGGAGGCGTTGGAATAATAAATCTTAACGCTTCACGAATTGCTACAAGTTCAGCAGCTGTTGAAGACATTCGATGTGAAAGCTTATAACCATTTGTGTGGGTGAGTGCGGGAATTACAAAGCCAATAGAGGAGCTAGTATGAGTCGTGGATGCATCCGTGTAGATGTGACAGGAGGAGGAATGTCGTGTGTACAAGACAGACAGAGAAAACTGCCGCAAGGCGACTGCAGGAAGAGTTGACTTTTTCGGTATTCCCGGGATAGTTGTATACACCTGTAGTGGGACGAGGAACCATGGGGGCGTGGTAGGTAGCATATATTCTTGAAACGTTGTCGGTATGCTGTCAGTATGGTCTAGAATCTGCTGTCCAATACGGCTGTAAAAACACCTTTGTGGTAAGTCAGCCAGGTGATGAGCGCGATGTTTTGTTAAGTGTCGAATATGATTCCGAACAGTCTCCTGGGTACGAATGGCTATTATTGGAAGACAGTGAGATTCGGCAATGGTGTCAATGGTGGACGTAGATTTAGGGACTCCGAGACATACTCTGAGTGCTTGTGCTTGAAGAGATTGGAGTTTTTTCAGGTTGGTAGGACTAAGTCCATGCATGACAGGAAGGCTGTAGCGAAGAACTCCAACAAATAAGGCGTTGTATAAACGAAGGAGGGCCGCTGTTGAAGCACCCCAAGTTGTGCCGCTTATAAAGCGTCCTAAGGTAATAAACGCAGAGAGTCTGTTTTTGAGATGTGACAAATGGGAGCTCCACGTTAACCCTTTGTCAATGTAAACTCCAAGAAATTTGTGAGCTGGAACATATGGAATAGTAGTACCGTCAATTGATAAAATGTAACGATCTACTTTCATTCTTGTGAACGCAATAGCAGCAGATTTTGCAGGGCATAACTCAAGGCCTCGCATGGCCAAAAACCTCGATATCTTGTGGAGAGCAGCTTGCAGGCGTAAATGTATTCTCTTAGGAGACGCTGCTGACGTCCAAAGACACACGTCGTCGGCGTACAGCGAGATATGTATGGAATCCGCGATGAGTGCATGTAGACCAATGAGGGCGATATTAAATAGGACTGGACTCAGAACCCCTCCTTGCGGAACACCTTTGGTGAGAATATGGTGGCTGGTATCTCCATCACTCGTGCGCACAAAGATTGTCCGATTGTGAAGGTAGTCGGCAATCCAGTCATAAAGACGACCTCCGATACCTATTGATCTTAGGCCTTGCAGAACTGCCGAGTGCTGAACATTATCAAAGGCTCCCCGAATGTCGAGAAATATAGCCGTTGTGAGCTTGCCACGGAGCTTCTGATCATCGACATGAGCAACTAGGTCCATGACATTGTCGAGAAACCATTCCAGGCGCGAAAGAATCATTCGTTCCATGCATTTTTTGATACAGCTTGTAAGCGCAATTGGTCGGTAGGATTTGATGTCTAAAGGAGACTTACCGACTTTTAGGATGGGTACAACGCAAGCGGTTTTCCATTCCTGAGTGACACAGCTGGACAGCCAGGAAGCATTAAATACTCAAAAACTCGAAATATATTATGCATCATCTTCTTCTTCCTTCACTCCGATGCAAATGGAGGTGAACCCCAAAAAACCGAGGAACGTATGAAAAAGGAAAAAAGGAAAGAAAAGAAAAATGGAATAAAAACAAAAATAGAAGGAAAAAATAATGAATTCTCTGTACAGCGGACGTTGCTATTGTGCTTATTCTAAATAGTTCAACTCTTTTTCCTTTAAAGGGATTATCCGGTCAAATTTCGTATTCATGAAAACATTTAGACCTCATTTTTAATGGCTGTAGGAGCATCTTCCACGACAAATCTGAATTTTGTGTGCTTCCCTAGAGGAGTAATTGTATTTTAACCCAAGCGTGCATAAACGGCGTTTTCCTCTTCCACCTTCAGGGAAGTGGAGTTACTGAGGTAACATCAGGCAAAGAACGCGCCGAACTGAAGTGCACTTCGAATTTTGTCCTCCGCGTGAGCGGTACGACGTGGTTCACCCTCGCTGCTGCGCTAGATATTTTTTTTTTAGAATGAAAGGGTATTTTCGTTGTGCGGTTGTCACGCTCCACACTTCTCCGCGACATTTACAGTGGCGAGTAATATGGAATGCTGCGGTGCGTCGGGAGCACTGTGTTCCCACGGAGGAATGAGGCATAGGATATGACAATTGCAAGACTGGTGTGACGTCACGTCAGGCATGGGAGTGCAGCCGTTGATACTTGCGAAATTCGGTATGGAGTTTCGTTCAATTATCCGTCGTTGATTACACTAAATTGGGGTGTCGTTTAATTGAATAAAAATGGCCTATGTTAATCATTAGGCTCCCACCAGGTAACCATCACGAAATCTTAAGAACTTCCGGTTTTCACCGGACAATCCCTTTAAGGCTAGCGATGGAGTGCTCACACATATCCTATCTAGCCTTACAATGTTAGCGGTTTCTACTATCTCTCGCGTCAGTTTGTTCCTGCTCCGTCCCAGAATGGTGCATTTGTCCAGGAGGGGAGAACATCCACAGTCTCTGCAGTGGATGCCTAAATGACCCGAGTTGGCATTTTTGGCGGTATTGTTATGCTCACGAAGTCGGTCATTTAGACAGCGACCCGTCTGTCCGTTGTAACGCTTGCCACATGTGAGGGGGAAGGAGTAGATGACTCCTTCATTGCAGGACACGAACTTGGTCTGGTGGTTTTTGACGCATCCAACTGGTCGACTAGATGTCCCATTCACCTTCTTGCACAAGCTAGCAAGTTTATTCGGCGCGGAGAATACAACGTCAACGTTAACTCTATTGGCCAGTTTCTTGAGCTTGTGGGACAGGTTGTGGATGTAGGGAACTATGACTGGCCTTGTGGTGCGGTCTCTTGTTCTGCGTGTAAAAGCTCCTTCCTGCTTAACCTCCCTGAGTAAGACTTCGGCCACTGAAGTTAATAAAGACATAGGGTAGCCCGCTGAAATCAACCGAGATATTTGCGTGTTGAAACTCATATGTACAGTGTGCTTGCAAGATTTTTCAAGAGAGTTTTTTAGGCAGAGTTTTACAATGCCTCTTTTAACAAGCTTGGAGTGTGCAGAACTATGGTTGAGGAGTGGCTTCTTTGCTCGAGGTTCGTAGGACCAGCAGGTGTGACTGCTTTTGAAAAAGAGTCGAAGGTCTAAGAATCTTATAGATCGCTCAACCGGAAGTTCATGGGTGCGTTTTAACGGGTGAAGGCAGTCCTGGAATGTGGCCAGAACACTGGCCACTAAGGCGGGGAAGGTTCCATTGTTACAGTCAAGTAAAATCAAGTAATCATCCACGTACCGAAACATACGCACTACTTTGGACTGGTCAAGGTTATGCTGCAATATTCTGTTATGAAATGCCAGATACAGGTCACTGAGGACGGGAGCTATACAAGATCCGATACATACTTCCGTTTTTTGCAGGTATGTTAAGCCTTCCCAGGTGGCAAAAGTAGAATTCAGGTAGGTGGTTATTAAATCTAGGAAACCCTTGACTGAGACACCTGACGCGTTTTGAAAGGCTATGACGCCAAAGCTCGATCACAATCACGAGGCTTCGGCAGCCGAAGACCGTGAGTTGGTGCGGGATTTGGGTGCTGTTCATCCCTTCACGAAGTGTTAGCGTTACTTCCTTGTTTAGAGTCTCCATTTTCTCCATTCCTGGGCAACTCCACTTTTCGCGAACGATTGAACGAACCGTACCCTAGGGCGCTAGCGCCTTTTCGATTCGCTTGTTCTCCATGTGGACCGGCAGCCACAACAACTTGAGCTTAACGTCTTTGGTGTCTGGGTCGATGACTATGCATCTGTGTCCCTTCACACAGAGCTCGGCCTTGTTGACGAGCTTGGCTTTCGCCAAAGCGTTAGTACAAGTTACCATCCATACGTGGCTCATTTGGAATTGGCCGATTCCGATGATATCTTGAGCCTCAACTACTCCTCGTAAGGCATCACGGAAGTCAGGTGCGCGGTAGGGTCTCGCGGCAAGATCTCCATGCAGGATGGCTAGGTTGGACATTGTACATGTTCCTTTTAAAAGTACACGGAAGTGACGTCATCACGTCTGATTGGTTGAAAGCAAAAGTGACGTAATTTCCCTAGAAAAATGTAGGCGGAGTCGGCAAACTGGGCGGAGTCGGCAACCGGGCGTGACAACAAAGTGACGTTTCACTTTGTACCGAGTACGTTTCAAAAGGTACTTGCTCCGAAGTAGGTGTCATTGGCAGCTATGTTTTCGGCGGCGAGGCGTCGCCGTCTCGTTACTTCGACTTTTTCTTTAATAGAGCTTTTTTTTTCGCCCGAAAGGCTGTATCGTGAACACCGCGATGCATTCGAACTCCCGGAGGAGATTTTCCGCAAGCAATACCGCCTGCCGAAGAACTTGTTGCGGTGGTTGTGCGACGAACTTCGCGAGGAATCGGAGTTGAGGAGAGTGCGTACCTCGTGGACGGGCATGACTGTGGAGCTTCAAGTGTTGTGTGCACTGCGCTTCTACGCCACGGGGAGCTTCCAAGGCATGGTGGCGAGCGACGAACACGTAGCGCGGGACCAAAAGACCGTCAGCGTTGCGGTCCGCGCCGTGTCCGTCGCTATCGTGCGTCGTCTCGGGGTCCAGCGTGGCTGGATCCACTTCCCCGAGACGCCGAGCGAGAGGTTCGACGCGGAGAGGGGCTTCAAGCTGCTCGGCAGGATACCCGGCGTCATCGGTTGCGTGGACGGGACCATGATCTCCATCGTCGGCCCGTCCAAGAACGACCCCACCGTCACGAAGGCGGCATACTGGTGCCGAAAATACTTCTACGCCCTCAACGTGATGGTGGTTAGTACACTCATGTTACTTTATAGTCAAAACGCGTCCCAAATGTGTAGAAAAAAAAAAAACGTAACGCCGATACGGTGTAAATATGCCGTTTTATGACTGCGGGCTATGGGGTCTCACGACTGCGCGAGCATCTCTACGTAGCATGTGAGCCGTGAGACGCTTCTCCCAAAAATAATGCTTGTCTGTTAAAACGTGCAAGCAAAATAAAAAAAAAAATTCGTTTGAAGGTGGTTGTACCTTGCATCCAGGAAGGTGTGTTGACATGCATGTGTCAGACAAAATAACTTGAAAGGTTCTGGAATTGCGACTGCTTTGTGAACCATAAGTACAATCTACTACTTGTGGATTCAGGTGATTACATGTGGATATCTCTCTCACTTTCAGGTGTGTGACGCCGACTGCCGGGTAATGTGCATCGACCCACGGTACCCTGGGTCGGTGCACGACTCCTTCGTGTGGCAATTTTCGTGGCTCCGAAACCGACTTGAGCAAGGGCAGCTGCCACGCGACGGCCGGTTCCTGCTTAGTGAGCATACTGAATTCATTCCTTACGCACACGGTGGCTCCCACTGCTTGAAAGCCACAGTACCACACAAACTGTGCTTGTTGTGAGGCACACAGACACAGTTGCTGGAACTTCTTGAAGTGAGACAACAGCCAAGGTTTGGCCATTATTCTCTGTTTATGTCCACATAACTCTCACACTCTGCAGGCTATGAAAACCACAATACACCAATCTCATGACAGTGATAGACCGCGCAAGTCATGCGACCGCAGTGCAAGTCGCTGTCCGGTTCGGCCCACTCACTGTTACTGTCTGCCTGTACTCTCTTGCTGGTTGGTTTAAAGCTCGTTGAGTCAGTCTGAAGGCAGGCACTTTGCATGAAGTTGGAGCTCTTTCGGTGATCCCTGGGGGCTCGCCTGGTCGCTTTGAAGGTCGTCATTCTGTCCGGAGTGCGATCCATTCCTCCTTGGCCACTTGGGGCTCGCCGAATCTGTCCTAGGGTCGTCTCTGTCCCACGCTATGGGTTCTTTTCCCTGACCCTTCTTCTTCGGTCTGCCTAGCTCCTCCTATTAGACCCTCCGTGTCCCGGCAGGAGCTGACCCCCTTCCAATCTGGCCACCCGCTCTCTTTTCCCCATCTCCAACACGCCCGAGGATTAGGAGAGAGGCTCGTCGAACTGGCACCTTATCCCCCTGCTCGCCAAAGACAAGGCCAGCGTGTTCTGCTTTGCCTGTGCCTGAGGTCACAGCCACACTCCCAAAAGCAACAAAGCATTAGCTTTTGTCTGTCGGATGCCAGGGCCTAATAATGCACTTGCATACAACACAGCACCCCTAAGGAATCGAACACACATCCCATATGACCCACCAGGAAAACACATAGTTGCATGAAATAACAGGGAGTGTGTAGGCAAGCTGGTGCTAATTATTCATAATGTAAGCTGATACTGTAGTCCAGAAATATTGACAAACTTTTAAGTCACACTTAAGCTACATTATAATTGACATAGTTGCAAACAGCTTTTTTTGCTGTTTTCTTGCCTTTCATTTTAAAAAGAAAAGAATGTAATATGTTCCGTCCTCTACATGTGCAGGTGACAGCGGCTACCCCTTGGAGCCTTGGCTCATCACCCCTGTCCCCGAGAACCACGCGACCTCCACCCCTAGCGGCCGGTTTAATAAGGCGCATTCCTCGGTCAGGTCTGTTGTGGAGCGCTGCATCGGGCTGTTGAAAAACGGATTCCGGTGTCTGCAAAGGCACCGGGCTCTGTATTACCACCCTTCAACAGCCACTGCCATTATTTCGGCATGTGCAGTGCTTCACAACATCTGCCTTGCATCGAACGAGCCAGAACCGGAGTCAGACTCCGACCCTGAAGTGTCAGAGTTGGAGTCTGAGCCGAGCTCGGACGGTTCTGAGCCGAGCTCGGAGGGGTCAGCGTTGGCTCCCGAGAGGCTGGCTCCTGCCGGCCCTTCGGTCGGCCTTCCGGTCGGCCTCTCGGACAGGGGAAAGGCTCTGAGGCAGCGCCTTGTCGCCCAGTTAGGAACCCGCCGCAGACGTGCCCGTGCGGAGCGCCACACGCAAGGAGTCCGCCGCCACGACGGTGGTCCCGACCACCAGGGACACCGTCGGGAAGCCCCTCAGCGCCCTCGCCAGGGTGGTGCCCAGCATGGACGCCGCCGGCGACGGGGAACCTCTCGCCACCACGACTGAGGTCCTGACCACCAAGGACCCCGTCAGCATCCTTGCCCTCAGTGAAGCCCTCCCCGTGGAAGCCGTAAAGTGCACAGTACGCTTCCTGCTCCACAGTCATGGCCGTCCATAAGCTACGCACTCTCTTCAGCTCCTACACCTTGTGAAGTTCGTCGCACAGCCAGCGTGCTGCCTCCGGATACGTGTCGAGTGCATCGCGGTGATATCGATTCAGCCTTTTTTATTTTATGAGCAGAAGGCATGAGACGCAGTGGACAGTGACAGAAAAGGTTTGGAGGTTTAGTTGCCAGACCCACAGGTCATCTGGCTTGCCCCTGCAAAGAACTGAGAATTAATTCTGACTACCTCTAGGAAGAAATGTTTGCTTTTGCAGAGATTGATTTCTTAGTTGTTGATTGAACCAGGGATATTTTTGTCGTAAGCATTGTTTCATTTTACGAATGCTTAAAAGCGTCGTGCCTTCTGCTCCATTTTACTATCTCTTTTATGGCACTTCATCAAAGTTAGGTGATTGTGTTATCTCAAGACAGTGCACAGGTAGTTTGTTTTGAAAATTGCTTTATTTCTTAAAGAAAAACTTGTAATTTCATAAATAAAAGTGTGATAACATGGACGGTATTATTTATTTCTCGGAAGTAAAACTGAGCATAGACTGGAGCCATGTAAAAATGGGCAATCTGAAGTATATATCACAGATGTTTTGTTGAACATTCTCGTCTTATTTGAGCACAATAGTTAAATCTCGAAAGGACACAAAAAAATTCTCCGACTAGCATACCACCATATAAACACTGGACCACTCTGAAAGAAGTATCACAGATGTTGCTCTAAACATTCTTATTAGAGCGCAGCAATAGCAAATTCTCGAAAGATAAAAATATTATTCTGAAGAAATATATCACATGTTTTAAGGACACTATGAAGCACATAGTCTCTAGATTGCATTTCGTCAGACACATGACATTGATACACATAAAAAGCATAAAGGCCAAGTTCCTTGCTTAGGTAAGACAAAATAAATGTAGCTGCTATAGCAACCCATGACTAGACTGCAGGCCTCTTAAGTTCTCAATGAAAAATTTCTTGACACCGGACAGCAATGAAAGAACACTTCCTATAGTTAGCGACGGGTTAACAATGAAGTGGAGGCTCGTCCCACCTGTTCCCACTTCAGCAGAGCAAAGGCTGGAGGGGAGCGTGGGTGTTTTCAAGCCCCGAGGCCGTCCTGTCGAGGTTACTGGAGATCCGTTCCAGCACCTCCAGGAGCTGAAATGGCAAATGAGTTTCATTAACATTGGGCAGCATATTTCCATACACCCACAGTATGCCAAGACCTTGCTCATGCCACAACTCTGTTTCATTCTGCACCATTGTGGACATGCACTGCTTTCTGTGGCCTCGTGGCAGCACCTTGGTCTGAAACTTGTTAATTGTAAGTGCGCGTAAGGTTTAGTTTGAGCCTGTACCCGGCCTCGGAACTCCCTCTCCTCTGCAGCCTGGTCCGTGTTCTGCTGCAGCAGCAGGGCCTGCTGCTCCATGGCCTGGATGGCAGCCGCGTCGTGCCGCTCCTGCCTAGACTGCCGGGGGGGGGGGGGGGGGCACGAGGCACGGTGGGCCGCACCCACGGCCCCTGGCCTGGCGTTGTGTCTGCCAGCATACCTGCACCACTGATGATAGGTCCCAGTTGCCCTAGCAAGAGAGCTTACCTCGTGAGGTGGAGGGCACCGGCTCGGCTGCCATCTGGTGCCTGCTGCTGCTTAGCCTCTCCTGGAAGGGGAATTCATAACAACTCGTAAGAACACACAGCCTTGTCGCTGCTTCCCATGTGTTGACCAAAGATTTTGATGAGCATGCATTCTACTCGGGGGAGAACATTTTGAGAATGCCACCTCAGAGGCATTCTCACTTTGTTCTTTTGCCAACGTTTCCAATGAGTACCGGGATATATGTCTAGTGCTAGCATATCATCTTCCCAAAAAGTACAAGCAAGATACCACAGGGATTTCTGGCAACAGCCAGGGGCCTAGTTGTCAAAAATGACGCATGTCCCTGTTTGAGTGTCAAACATTACATTTCGCCACTACATGGACTGATGTAATGTCTTCCGCTAAAGCTCCTAATATTTGGAAAAGGCCAACACCTTTCTTAAATGCATTCTCATTGATATTCCGCGGTGCAGCGCATTGGTGCCCGCTGCGCTGTACTCTGTGTTATCATGATGGTAATTGTTGAAGTACGTACCTGCTGGTCGTCCGGTTCGGCGGGGACCCGCACCCCAGGGGCCCCGAATGCCGAATCGGCGCCCACCAGCGTCAGGATCCTGGCCAGGGACGACGCTAGTGGGCACACGGTCGAGCTCCCACCCCCGGTCCTTCTGTTGACAACGAAAACGACTCAATAAATTTTTTTGCACTATCAGCAGACTACAAAGATTACCTTGCGGCCTCGTTCAGCACCGCAGCTCGCTTCCGCGCCTTCATCACGCGCCGGGACCAATGCTCCTTCCACTGCTTGGAGCTCTTGGTCGGTGGCCCCAGCGCGTTCAGGCGCCGAGCGAGCTGCTCCCACAGCCGCTGTTTTTCGTCCCGCGTCAGGGCGGAGGAGAGGTCGGTGGCGTGGCGTGCGAGCAACGGGTGCTCAGTCATGAAGGAGAGTTGCTCCTCCTTCTGAGCAGCCTGTAGAGTTGCAGTCGCGGTGCATAAGCGGTGTGCTACTACTGCGTGTAGAATGAACTCGCGCGCTCCTCGTTGGTTCCGCCGACCCCTCCGCTGCCCCCGGCACCCCCGGCTCCTCGTGGTCTGACATCTTTCTTTGAAGAAGGCGCGAAGAAAGCGCGCATCCCGCATTATATTGGAACAACTTTCTCTCCAATTAACTCTTAAATGTATTGCAAAAGGACACAAAAAAGCGGTTTGTTTTAACAACGCCCAACAGGTTTTTTATTGTTTTTCATTTTTTTACCTGTAATAGAACAGATGCGACGGCCAACGACGCACAGGATTGGTTGCCGTTCGTTCACTAAACGCAGGAACTGCTCCCCGCGTCGTAGTAAATCCTACCCCGTATCCCTCGCGTAGGGACGGCTCGGGGAATGTGTAGCTCCTTCCGCTCGTCGGGGGTTGGCTCCGGACGTCGCTCAAACGGGTGACAGGTGTCAAGTTTGCGATGACGTAGCGGCGTCAAAGTGGGCGGAACCGCCACGTGAGTGTTGCTAGGATACGTTCCTCCTTCCATTACGTCACTTCCATGTACCTTTTCTCAATGTCCAACCTAGCGATCGTGTGCTTGCAAGTTTTATGTTCCTTTTTTGCCTCAAACTTCATCTTCGTCATTTTTACTATTTGCGAATGGTGTTCGTGTTCCTCGACAATTTCTTTTTTTGCCTCAACCTTTTTCTTTTCCTTTTTCTTTTTTCCTTTTTAATAATTCAACAGTAATTATCCTTAGCGATGTATTGCATTTTTAATAGATATAACAAACGTCTTTGAGGGTATTCTTTTCATTCTTTTCTTTTAAGCTATAGCATCTGGAACTACTTTCTTCCCCTTTTCTATTAAGTGTATTAAAACGTCAGTTGTCAGTTAGCGCTCCTTCTGTCTCCCTCGTCCTTTCTTCCTTGTTGTATTGCGCTATATTTCCTGACTATGTTGCCGAATACCATTGTCCGTTTCACAGGAAGCAGAGTTAAGGCGGTCAGAGTATTGTAGGGCATGATGCACCAGTACCGAAATATAAAAAAATTATTCTCTCCAGTGTATGCTCAAAGTTCACTGGGGACAATTGTATATCCGGTAATAAGAACCGGAACCAGCGGGGTAATTTACCTGAGAAAAAAATTGAATGCGCAGACTTGCAAGTGAATTACATTATTAACCTTCCTCTTGTCCTGGTGTGAAGTATGGTTAAATTGTTAGACGTCTGTTGAACTGAATTCGAGGAACGTATCTTGTTTTCTTGCGCAAGCAGTCGCGCCCCGTCGTGACTTGCAAGAGGGTCTTCTCCTAGAGGTGGACGTCAAGTCAAGTCAGCTTGAGATATCTGAGGTCGGAATGAAATCCCTTATGCTCCGGTCTTGCCTAAAGTTCTTGGCTTCGTCTCATTGCTAGAATGTGTCGCTGGAACACGGGCGTGTTGCTTTTTTTTTATTGAATTCGGCTGATAAAAGGAGTTCCGTATTATTAAGAGTTGGACAGCTAAGTTAATACCCTTTAGGCTTGTTCACGCAGACCCCGTTTTCTTACGTTATGTTACGTTTTATTACAAAAGCTTACGTCTGGTTACGAAAGAGCCCGCCAGGACATCTGTGCTTCATATTGAATGGGGTAGGAAACGAAATATCTGCTCTTTTTTCCTTGTTTCGACATGGTCTATGTTGTGGCGGAAGCCCAGAAATACTAGTCTAGACAATTGTTTCTGAGCTGCCGGTAGAAAAGTCAAGAAAACTAATTTTAAAACGAATGAACAGATTTCAAGATTGCGCCTGGTGGCGGTCTGTGAAGCTCCGTTGGCATACCGCCACGTCATCGGCCTCTGAGAAGCAGCGCCAGTTCGCGGCAGTATGGCTATCTCATAAGTTACTTAGTACTGAATGTGACTTGGCGGAGAACGCTGACGAGCCTACTACGTTATATGTTAACGTCCACAGTGCATTCGCAACGTGCATTCCACACCATCAAGAACGCCGTTCTTTGCAGACGTTCGGTAGAAGCTTGATCTGGGCATGCGAGAACCTCTGCCAGACCAACCATACACCCCCCCCCCCCCCCCCCCCCGCCCCGGAATGCGCTGTGAACAACGCGCTCAATTAAGGAACCTAGTGAATACCTCATATACATATAGCTTGCAGGTGTCGCCATTGCTGGGTACTGACGTTTCTTTCCACTTACTGGTTCCCTCGAGTGGCGGTGTGAAGCTAATACGGTAAACCGAACGCTCGTGGCACATAAATTACCGGCATGGCCGCGAATGACGTTACGG
>JABSTQ010001275.1:0-26346 GCA_013358835.2 Ixodes persulcatus | reverse complement strand
CGGTCCGTTCGAATATATTCCAGTGCGCTATTCGGGGAAGGAATTTAAGTTGCGCTAACATCAAGTGTCAACGCAACAGTCTTGGTGGGAAGGAGTTAAGTATATGGAAATCGTGCTTATTAATTAAGGTGTTTTCTTTTGTTAGAACTTCCCAGAGTTGCGTCGGCATTGTTTTTTTAGCTTTCTTTGTGGGTGTCGGCGTTTTGGAGGGAGCATTTGCGTGGGCAGAGCGGCCGAGAGGAGGGAGCGGTTCCCCCGCGGTTCCCCCGCGGTCGTTAAGAAACGTCTCGGGTTTCGGGAGTCTGCTCGGACAGACCACTGGGACGGCCCGTTCTTGGAGCTGCTTGTGGACGTTAACCGAGTGTGCCTGTGTGCAGAGGGTTTTTCCGCTTAGTGTAAAATTGTCGCTCTTTGCCCGATGCAATAATTTAGCGGTTGGCGCCAGCCAGACTGGCAAAAATGCAGAGAACGACTCTACAAAAAATTTGGGTTTGGCGGTTGGAGCGCCAGGTTGACAGCTCGCCGACCATTGGAGAAAAGTGTACCACGTGGGAGTGGTACAATTGGAAGAGATTGGTCGGTTCCTGAAGGGAAAGAAGGCCCGTACGGGCCTACAAAAGGAGTGTGGAGAGCATTTTGAGGGATTCGGACTTTAGATTTGATGGAGAGAAATTGGGGACGGGGGTCGAGACTTTAGACGAGGCGGGATAGTCTCCCAAGTTGGGACTTGTAACTAGAGTGTAAATAAATGCACATAGTTCTATTCAACCAGTGAGTCGACCCGTCATTCAGCGACGTTCGTGCCACCACGCTCCAGGCCATCGGAGCGGAACCTGCCTCCCTCACCACCGGGAGGACCAACAACTTTAACTTGGAGGTTAAAAGTTTCTACAAACTACCTGCATGGTTTTTCACCACCGCCCTGTTTAGCTTCGTATTCATTAAAACTGGAGTGCCCCCGTAAGCTTACACTCTGTGTAAAAAAGGAGGAAAAGGTAGCAGCTTCGCGTCTTCCTCTTTTTTACTGACTCACCACCAAGCAGACTTGAGAAGAAGGAAATATTGTCTCCCAGTCCAAACGAGCGGAACATCTCGGTTGCCTTGACATTGTTACCGCTAATTTTGTCAATCGAGCAAACGAAGCCGTTAGAAACAGCGGAGTTCCGGAGCAGTGCAAGCAGCGCAACGTCAATTGGCTAAGATGGCCGTCTCCAGATTGCGCAACAGCTCGGAACAAGGTAAGAATGTTGAACACGTTATGGAAATCGCGGAAACTGCGTCCAAGACAGGCAGGTTTTGCTGCCGTGTGCCTGCGCGTTTTCTGTGCTGCGTTCGGCTCTGTTTCCTGATGCCTAATGCCAACCGACCATAAACCTGGTTTTGTATTTCCCAGTGTCAGCAACAAAGCAGTAACATCTAATGGCAGTGTTGTGCGTTGTGAATAAAGACTGGAATTGTCACCGATGTGACCGATGTGACCGTGTGTTCGCGTATCAGTGGTGTAAAAGCAGGATGAGATTACGTAAACTGTCCGGCATTGATGCTGCTGGTCGAGCCGTCATCGGAGGGGACGGGGTGTCGCAGCTCGACATTTTGCTTTACATTAAAGTTTAAGACCGCTTCAGGGATTAAAGTGCAATTGATCGATCTACGGATAGTCACGTTGGAACGCTGGTCTCAATCGTAGCTCCTATTGTACAGGGGCCAATGTGACTGCCGTCTGAGATGTCCTGTAGTCCCCTCCCCGAAGCGATTGAGCTCTGGGGGCAGAGCAGAACAGTTTTAAAATACAAAAAAAAAATCTATCCATTATTTTGTTGTTTAAATATTCTATGGTTCCTGGAGAAAATTATCTCTAAGTGCCGAGCTGGGATGAGCGATAGAGGTCTCGAGCTCACCACGGTGTAGCTCAGTTCACCTAACACATGCCGCTAGTCGCGGCTTTGACTTCATTCATGTTGGTCGAAAAGCGATTTCTCTGCCCATAAAGCATCGCTTACAGCTGAGTGAATACCCCTCCGCATAGATAAAATCAAGATCACGATTGCCGCCGCACGACAATAGCACAAATAGAAAAACAAATGTGTGATGACCGCTACAGAGGAGTAGCCGTTCAACCACTCTTGGGGTCTCTTCTGTGGTGGAGAGGCGAAGGAGCACCGTGAGACAGAAATTCCGATATGGACTTTTATTGTCCGACCGGGAGCTCGGTGCTGGGGCTCTCCCTCTTGGGCAGGTACGTCGACTTCGAACACTCTGCGTCTCGGTGCCGCCGCAGACTGGCACTCCATGATGCTGGTAAAGTCGACGAGGCGTGTCTGGGAGGGATCGGCAGTGTCGATGAGGAGTCTCGGAGAGTCGGGGTCGTCCGGCCTCTTGCCCCCGGAGGAAGCACCTCCCTGCTGCAACGGCGTCGTCTTGGCCACACCCGGCAACTCTATGTCACGCAGGCAGGCACCGTCCAAGCACGTCCCGTTTCAGCGTCCTTCCAGATCTCCACGTTTAGTTCAAGTTCGCCTCCCCACCCCTCCCCCCATTGTCGGCCTTCTTTTCCCACTCTTCTTCCCTCCCGTCCTTAAAGGGACACTGACAGGGTATTTATGCTCGCCGAGGTTTTTAGTTGTACGTGACATATGAGAGCCCAACTACCCGGAACAGAATTTGCGGCTCGAAATTTGGTTTCTTTCGGCCCGAAAACCGCCGATCGAGAACTGGCCGGTCTGAGTCGCGCTCACTCTCTTCTCCGTGGTCACGGGCCGTTTTCTAAGGTTTCGAAGCGACCACCAAATTTAATCAAAGTCGTGGGTCATTGAAGGCACACAGTCAATATTAAAGATAGAAAAAAATATGAAACCCATTTTTTGTGGCTTCCAAAAAGCTGCAAATACGTTGATTAAAAAAAAAAAAAAGGTAGCACAGACAACCGGAAGCATTCTGTGCGTTCACTGAAAATTCTCAACATGGCGTCGTTTCGCGTATTGTGGGACTAGCTGATGGCAGCGGACGACGGGCGTTGGACCTCTACCTCAGAACTTTCGTTCACGGTACCGGCGAATTCTGTCTTATTTTGAAAGAGAAATTTTGGACCGATCAAAAGAACTGATATTCATCCCGTACGACACGCCCGACCAGCAAGCCGATTGCACGAAGACGTCGCCGAGCCGTCGTCCCTTCTCGTTGCTGAAGACATCGCTCGCTCAAACGTCAAGCACGAAGTGCGTACTTCGAGTTGAATACGAACGCGTACGGTTTCTTTACGAGGTGCGAATTTGGCCTCTGCGTGGTGCTGGCCGACTTCAAGCCGGGAGTGCATGTAATGAAGGGAAATCGGCAGCAAACTTCCGACATACAGTCTACCGGCTCCATTAGTACGCACGGAAGAGTTCCTTCAGTAGCTCTGTGGAACGACATCCGATTCACACGCAGCGGGCACGGGTTCGATCCCTGGTGTGGGTGTACCATTTCTTTTTTTTTGTTTGTCAAGCATGTTGGGATGTTTACAGTTCTTTTTTTTAACACTTATCACTGAAAAAAAACAATTGTTGTGGACGATACGTCGGTGAACTAAATGGTATGGGATTTCATTTTTGACACCTGCAAACTCAATGTAGTCACTTTCCACAAAATGCAAGGAGCATATCAATCGGGTAGCGTCCGCTTTCCGAGCTTCGCGTAACTGTTCTACAGGAATTGCAGCCAGCCATTGATCCCGACCGGTTGATCTTTCGGAAACTTGTGCACTCTGCCGCACAATGCCACCTTCAGATGCAGGACATGTGAGGCAACTCTTCTCGCAACTTCTTGGGAGTATTCTTTTCGGAGCCGATCACGGAAATTCACCACACTACGGCACTCGGGCACTCACTACTGATGGCCAACACTTAAATGTACAAAACAACTCATCTTGAAGTACAGAACAGCGAGCGGGACAAACATAACTGCAAAGTAATCGCATGGCGAACGAACGCATTTCGTCTGCTACATGCGGAGAAAAAAAAGAAAAAGAAAAAAAACCGCACGGTCGGGTGTAGCCACGTGACTTCCGCCAGTCTCACTATCCTCTCCACTTCCCCGTGTGGTGCGGGAGTTTCGGTTTCGCTTTCGAGCAGTTGCGTTTTTTGGCTTTATTTAAAAAAAATACGTGACTCTGTAGCAAAATATTAATTGGGTAGTATTCCGACACCATAATGAATCGCCTGACAAAAAAGGAAAAACAAAAATTTGGTGGGTGTCAGTGTCCCTTTAAGTAGGGCTCCCTAGTCCCCAAAAGCGAAAGCCGCCAAGACCCCATAGACGTTCGTTTTTGCATGGCGCCGGCTCCCTTAATTGTCCTTTTGAGGGTCACTGGCTCTCAAAGTCGAAAACACCTCCACAGACGGAGTATTGCTTCAGGCACATTTCGGGTTTACAGTTTCGAGTCCCTTTGGTGCGGCCCGGTCCCCGCCGACGTCTTTGTCAGGGACCTCCCTGCTCGGCGGCCTTCATGCTGTGGTGTTACTCAACCCGACACGGGCCGAAATTCACATTCCCGTCGGCGCCTTCCGCGAAGGCTTCATTGGAAAAACACTCCCATGCCCCGGACTTCCCAAATGCTGCGGTAGAGAAATGCGCCTTTCGCGCCGTTCTACGGAGTGCTGTGCGAGGAAGCAAGCACAAGGCTGGGAACCGCAGTGAAGCGCCTTGTTTTATTGTCTTTCAAATAATTACCTCATGAGCGTTTACTTTATACTAAGATATTCATCCCCTAAGCCGTTCAAAAGACTTTCGGTGGTATGACATTGCTGAGAAATAATCACCACGCATGGAATATGTTTATTGCTTAGATGAAGAAGAAGAGGCCCATGGCGGTTGTGTTTCCAATTTCGTTAGTGCCGAGATACTGTTTTTTTTGTGTTTATCGGAAAACCAATGACTGTGTCACTGCCAAACAGGAATGGAAACGCAAAATAACAAATCTCCAAGCGTCGGAACTGAGAACCCCTCCGAAATCAATGACGTCTCGCGAGTGCAACGGCCATCGACGCATTCGGCACCAACCCCAGCAGCCATCGCCGACAATATCAAAAGCGCCAGCCCAACAGGCGATGACTATAAACCAACTGAACTACCAACCGACCTGAACGGCGATGATGGCGAGGAATCCGGTGACAGAAGAAGTGACTTTTGCGGTGATCGTGAGGCGAGCTGACAGGGAGACGACAACACCAGAAAGAGGGTTGGCTCTGGGGATCAAGCGAAGTAAATGACCATATAGACGGATGCCCAACGCTTGGGGACCAAAAGTAGCAATCGAGTATAATCGGAAGCATGACCAGGATGTCACGTCGACAACGATATAAAACAAGTATACCCAATAGAAAAATTGGCAACAGCCTACTGAATCGGGCAATGATCAAGCGGCCAAAGAAGGGAAACGGCCGTCGCCAGCGACCATAACTAACAGCCAAATGTACACCAATGTGAATAATCTGTTGGCCATTACCACGAGCTGGCCTTTAATGACAGAACTGACTGAAGACGAAGAAGAACTGTATACAGTCAGGAAGTACACCATCAGGTCATCGAAATGCTCAATCTGGTGATCGAGCGAGAGGAGCTGAAAAAGAAGGCGAATACTCTAGCAGAGTTGAATTATTTGATCTACGCTTGCCAGCTGACATATGAGGAGGTGACCAAGAAGCCAAATAAAGAGGCGAACTGGAAGGAGGCCACTGAAAAAAAGATCGAGAAGTTTAGTCAACAGCTGCATATCGTTACCAATCACAAACAGAATGAGGCTCCCTCAAGAGCACTAAAACGAATTCGCAAAGCCAGCCAGTACCACTCGAAAAACGAGGACCAGTTGAAGAAGCTTGAGGACCAAATCGAAGAAAAAAGAGCGGTCTTTCAGAATCAAAACTGGTCATTGCCGCGAACCGAACCAAGTATCGGAAAACGAACAAGCTGTTCGAGTTTAATCGGTCCACCTTCTACCGGAGACTTGATGAAGACCAGAAGGAGATTGACGAGAACATCAATGTTGATGAGGTGATTACTTTCTGGCGAGGAATCTGGGCGACCAATGTCGAAGAAGGGGTGCACCAGGAATCGACTGACTTTTTCAACCCAGTGGCGCTGCAGACCGAAGCTCAGAAGGAGGGAGTCAAGAGGGTCATCGAGGAGAAGATCAAGTTCCTGCCAAACTGGAAGACACCAGGGCCCGACGGCGTATTCAGCTCTTTCATTAAGAAGCTGACTGCATTCCACTTTCGTCTCACTGATCTTTTAGTCAAAGCAGTTAATGACCCCGGACAGATTGAGGAGCAGCTGTACGTGAGCACGACGTACCTTATGGCGAAGACGAAAGGAGCAAGCCAGGGCAAAGAGCTACGTCCCATAACTTGTCTCCCGAACATCTACAAGCTGCTGAGCGAGGTTTTCACAGCCCTGGAGACGGACCTGTGTGAGGTGAACGAGGTGATCTCGGCCAACCAGATGGGTACTCGAAGAGGCTGCCAAGGTGCCAAACAGCAAACTCTCCTCAACAAAGTGCACAACCAAAAGCAAAACAACGAGCTGTTTACGTCCTGGATTGATCCAGAAAGCGTATGACAGCGTGCAACACGATTACCTGGTAGCCGTACTGACGAAGTTGGGCATGCCGGAGAACATCATCAACTTCGTCAAGCGGAAGCTGGCCTTCCAACGCACTAGACTGGTTCGTCGTGAGAGCGAGATTGGCCAGGTGAGGATCAACAAAAAACTCCTACAGGGTGATTGTCAGTCGCCGTTGCTGTTCGTCCTCGCGGTGGAACCCTTGAGCCGGAGACTTAACCAGAACTGCAACAATTACGGATGGGCAGCATCAAACGCAAGCAATTGATTTTCATCGATGACATCAAATTACTGGCTGACACAGAAGAGACTCTGACCAAGCTGTGCGGCCTAACTAAAAAAAACGCTCGTCAGATGGGACTAAAGGTCAATTAGCAGAAGTCGGCGCGTAACGTCGAGAACAATGGAGTCTTCGGAGGGTGGTGGACGATTACAGAGGTTACAAGTATCTGGGCTTCCTGGAAGACTCTTGAAATGTGGTGGAAGATGAGAACAAGGCCTTTCGTTACCAACACGGCAACCGAAAGAACGAGAATGTTTTGCAAGACAAAGCTGAACGCTGCCAACCTAATTAGAGGAATCAACGAAATTGTCCTCGCGACAATCAATTACTTTATAGGTCTCTTGCCCTTCAAACCTAAGGAATACAAAACGATTGACAAGGAGGTGAGGAAGATCCTGAGCGAGTACAATGTGACGAGAAATGCGGCAAATACAAACTGGCTATACCTGAAGCGCGACCAACTGGGAAGAGGACATGCTTGCGTGGAGGAGAAAGCTGAGCTAATACTGTAAAAATGTTAACATCTCTCGAAAAGAACCCGAAGACAATACCGCCGATGGAACAGGAGAAGTGTAAAAAAACCCAGCTTGGGTGTATATGCGAGTACCAACTTGAAGTATCAACTTGAAGAGACCAACCTGACTGAGAAAATATCCGAAAAAAACAGGAAGAGAGTCGAATGATGCGAATTAAGGAGAAAGTGGTGCACGGCATAGTTTTCAATAGTGGAGACAGTGCTAACGAAGATGCCCGAGCTCAGGATTACGACGCCGTCAAGAGCAGTGTGGTGCCCAGTGTTTACGACCGAAGAATGTCATCAATATGGCTGACGAAGGGCAACATGTCGCCACATCAGGAGGGGATGCTCACATAATTTCAGGATTGAAACCTGTACTTTGGAGGAATGTCAAAACGATGTCCCCACTGCTTCAAAGGCTCAAGGTGGTGGAACACCTGGCGACACTTTGTGGCGGAATGCTTGACCTGTACTACAAGAAACGACATAGTGAAGTTGTCAAATGCCTTCATTTTCTTGACACCAAGAAGTATGGACTGAACCGAAGCAGTAAGCTGAAGAATTACAACCGTGAAAAGGTAATATTGAATGATGGGGCAAAGATCAAATCAGATGTAAAGATCAAGACGAAACTGTCCCTTGAATACAGCAAGCCCGACCTGATGATGCATCTCCGGAGAATGAAGGAAATCACCCTGATTGTGGTTGGCATTAGCAACACGAACATCCTGGCCAAGACCGAGCTGTGAAAATCACAGAAATATACGACCTACTGAAAAATGAGCTTATGGTAATGTACCCCGGTTGCAAAGTAATTACAGTACCGGTAGTGATGACCTAGGATGGACTAGTGACATGACATTTCAAAGGTTATATGAAACAACTCGAAGTCACCGACAGGCTGATGGCATACATGCAGTCGGTAGTCTAAAGGCGAACCTCTGAGAGCATCCTGGAAGACCGCTGTTGATTGCAAAGAGGGGACTGGCTGGAGGATAAGGTGGACGAATTGATGGCTCAGCTCGAGACACAGCCCGCTGGGCCAGAATAAGGAACTTAGTCATTGCCTAGATGAGCTTCATCTGCAAGGAATTACTTTGATGCATTTAACATTATTATTATTGCTTAGGAGGTCATCGAGAAAATCCGTACCTTCAAAACGACGAGCATAAAAGACGGAAGCTCAGAGCTTGGCAGTAGTAATCGAGGTAGTATATTGTGGCATTGATGTTTGTATGTGATGTGTATGTGTATGCGCTCTTTGTATGTGTTCAGCTGGTGCTTGTTGTACGCCTAATGCATGTAGATGTCTGTATAATAGATGCCCGAACTGCAAAGCTGGCGTAAGCAAACAAAACTATTTTTGTAGCTCACGGCTTGAGCAGAGCCGTATTTTGAGAGAGTCTGGCCAGTGAATTTGGCCACAAAGGCGCCGGAGAGGAGAAAAATTAAGGAAAAGGATTAGAGCGCTGAAGGAGCGAAAGGGAAAGAAGGGAGCAAAGAGGAGACAACCGCCATTTGGACGCAACACTGTCAGCGCAGAGCACTGTTGACGCTACGCGTCGTCTGCTACGGGCTTATTTCTTTTTCGCCTGAATCAAAGTTTGCGTTCAAACGTGGAGAAACTTCATTCGTTAGCTTTTTAAGCCACCGAAAAATAACACTATAATTTTCTTGTTAGAGCCTGCCAAATAAAAAGAGAGAACCGAAATTTGGATGGCGATCCCATGCATTCCGCTACGAATTCCGCCGAGCGAATGAATGAAAATGACGGCCCTCCACGTTCAGCTCGGAGCAGCCGGGAGTTGACGCATCCACTCACGCCTCTCGCTTTCCGCCGCGGGCTGATTGGCTCACTCGGGAGGGGGTGCGTTACGGCGGCGAGAACACAGACTCGCCAAACTCACCCCATATACGGCTCTGGACTTGAGCGGTACCTAGCGCCACCTATCCTAGCCACTTGCATTTACTCTACTTGATTCTGTCATCTGGGCGAGTGGTTTAACCTTGTTTAACGCTCCGCGATATTTTCTGGTTACCGTGCAACAAATAGCCAAGCAAGCTGCTTCAAATTTGCTATTTGGAGAGCGGCTTTTGGTTTCGCGAATGGTTAACCACTCCTCCTTGATGTGCGGTGCTCACGAAGGGATTGTGTCTTGAGGAATAGCAAAGGTAAGACGTGAAGTGCGCGAAGTAACTGGGTATCGGTTGTCCCCATTCAACATCGCGCTCCTGACGACAAGAAGACTGGTTGACTGCTCTCCAAACGCTAGTTTCTTCACCTGCCGGGAGGCTGACTTAAAAATAAGCGCAGTTCGCGGAGAGCTGGAATTATGCTTTAATTTGCTGCTCCTCTCGCTCCATACAATAGATGTAGCGTCCTTGTTAAGCCTTATTGAGCTCGATCTTTTTTCAATCGGGGCCGCCAGAATGAGAAGCAGACGACGGAGGAACTTTGCTCCCCTGCTCTCAGAGAAGAAAGTTTCTTTCTTTCTCAAGAAACGTAGGTTTCAAGTGCGTTCCTTTCTTTAGTAAGGACTATATAGACCCTTTTTTTCTAAGAGTGTCCTTCTATAATCACCTCATGCGGAAGTTTTGATCGCCTTATTCATGGCCATGGTATTTACTATTTCGGAAACTTTCCCCATCAGCTTGCTAGAACTCCGCAGTTAGAATTCGCCCCCACTCTTTCGGTTGTCATGCTTGGACACGGAAGCAAGAATCCCCTCTCTCGCCGATGACTACGAGGTTGATGTGGATGTTTCTGTGAAACACACCGGAGCCATCAGATGTCTGCTGCTTCTGCCATGTGTAGCAGAAAACCATGCTTGGGCTTGGGGGTACCAGTGTGTTTGGTGGTCGGGAAGCGAGGGGTCAAAGATAAGAGAAGTGCACGAGGCAGAGTCCATTGTCCTTGTTGTTTTGTCAGAGGATACGTTGGTGGAAAAAGTGGCATCTTTGGGGTTCTCACCCTCCCCTCCTTTTTTCTTTTGTATCGAAGTGATTATATAACCAGGTTTCGGAAGATAAAAATTTCAGCTGTGTTAGAGACTTTTTAGTGTCGTGTCGTTTACCCGCAGTCTCGGGGTTTTTTCAACCATGTGCAATGTACACCAGCTAGTTTGCGCCCTTAAATTTTGTTCAGAAAACCATGGTGGTGTTCCTGTGGGCGATCAGGGATTTTTTTTTACATTTTGATTACAAAGGCACGAATTGCTAAATTATACAATTTTATCAAACGTACTTTTTTGTACAAATACAATGCTTTAATTTTTTCCCCTTTTCGATCTTATTATTTTCTGGTGCCGTCTCTGAAACTTGATCACATCGTTTCCTGAATGCAGAGTACTGGTCGAACACCATCTTAATCAGGACATAGAGGCATATTAACCTTTATTTTCACAGAACGTGATCACCCTGAGAAATTCTAGTACTTTGCACGCAGTCCAACAATGCATAACCTTGCTCAATCGTGTAAAAAACATATTTGATTCAAATGACGTTCGAAACCGTTTTGCCAATCATTTCTCGTCTGTGCAATCTTTGCGCAGTAAACAACTTCAGGGCTATATATCGAGAATATTCCATAACAATTTTAAACCACCTTCCATTGCGTACGTTGATGTCCTTCTTGCTGTTGATCAGCTTCCACTTAGCACGCTCAGTGGACATGACGGTATTCCTTATTTAATTACAACAGATTGAGTAAATAGTTTCGCTCTTTTGCTCGCTTATATATTTACACTGTCACTGGAACAAGTTTTTTTTCCGACCGCTTGAAGAATGGGTGTTTCCATTCCGTTATTGACATCAAAAAGACCCACCTCTGTGGCAAACTATAGGCCTATCTCCCTGTTACTCAGGTAGCACACCGCGTCGGCCGGTATCGGGACTACGCCGGCCGGTGCTGGTGACAGGATGGCTGCGCCCGGCCATTGGCGCCGGTGAGCTACCGTCCCCGGCCGGCGTCGGGGTTTTGTCTTGCTCACTGACCAGTTCAGCCGTAGAAGTTACAGGGACTGGCCGGCATCGGGGTTTTGCAGTCTTTGCTGGCCAGTCTTTCAGTGGAGGTTCCAGTAACTGGCCGGCATCGGTATTTTGCTGTATTCGATGGCCAGAATTCACATCGAAGTTCAGTAACTGGCTGCCATCGGTTATTTGCTGTCTTCGATGGCCAGTATTTACATGGAAGTTCAGTTACTGGCCGGCACCGGCGCTTTGCTGTTCAGGCTGGCGAGCCCCGCCATGGAAGTTCCGTTTGCTGACCGGCATCGTTTTATTTATTTTTTTTTATTTTTCACTATGTAGTCAAGGCATTGAGGTTCTGATGAACTGCGGCAATTCATGAATAGCGAATGGAAATGTTTGCGTTGATCAATCCTTCGTAAAGGACTGCCGACGCTGGCGTATTTGATCCCAGCATGGCAAGGCGGACGTGTTTTATCGCGAAAACGCGAGAAAAAGCAATGCGATGAGGAAAATTTAGAGTTCAGGATTTGAGAATCTTACCACCTACGCTACGAAAAAATAAATTTTACAACGCCGAACGATACTTTTTCAAGAAGATAATTTAATTGTATGTACTATACTTAAGGTTTGGTGGTATACGCACGTGTTTGGCGCTGATAAAAAAAATTAAAACGGTATAGTGGAGCCTCCGAAAAAAAAAAACAACAGGGGGCATGATTGAGTACGCTCTTTGAATTGCAAAAACAATAATAAACATTACTTTTCAGAAACAAGAAAGTAAGAGACGTGTTTATTGCTTATGACGCTACGAGATCTGTACAGAACTCTCTTGAGATCATGTTATTGGTGATTTTAATTGACTGTGAAAATCTGATATTTCAGGCAGGTTTCGATTGTTTTCTGTGGTAGTTACGATCATCTAACAGACATATTTCAAATGTTCACATAGCCAGAAGACATCTGTCCCCCGATAGCTTATGTTATACGACATACCGCACCAGAGAAACGCGAATATAAAAACTTTTTTTAACGCAAAAAAAGCGAGAAACACCAATGCGCTGTGGATGTTTACACTGCCGGGTTTGTGCATGTGACCCCTTGACGCTACGAAAAATAAATGTTACAACGCCGAACGATACCGTTTCTGGAAGCTAGTCTAATTATTCCCACTGTACTCAAATATCAGGAATAAAAATCTGTTTAGGCCTAACAAAAAAAGTAAAACTGCGGAGCGCAACCTCGATAAATAAATCAGGTGGCACGCGGGGGATAGCCCTGATATGCCAGAACAAAATTAAATGCTAGTTTCCGGAAGTCAGAAATTTAAGAGATGTGCTTAATACGTAGCCCTCTATGCGTTCAGCTAAATAACTGCCTTAAAATGACGGTATTTTTGTTTCAATAGTGAGTGCAGGTAGCCGCTTTCAGACAAACTTCGGCTGCATCACTGTGGCAGTTTCACCACCCCCTCATTTTCCCATTTTGCTCGCAATATGCCCATTATTATTACCTTCCTTTGTTCGTTGAAAGAAGTTGCGCTGTTTGCCTACTACACTGACCCACCTATTAGCACGGAGGGAGTGAATTACCCCGGCAAAACAAGGGGGCCACGGTTTGTGCATTGCATCAATTCAAACTTGGGCTCGCACTTTTTTATTTTCGCCTTCCGAGTGATTGTTACCCTAAAGAACGGGGCCGACGACTGCAAAAAAAACAGAATATATTTAAAATAATAAAAAAAATATTATAAAAAGAAGCCTGGATGTATTAATACTGTGTCTCCTATGAGTTTTATAATTGCTAATCGTTTTATTGCAAGCGTGTTGAAGATAAACGAACATTGCTTCCGTAAAGTCGCTAGACGTCCAAAATAGCCAACGAATGCAATCCAATCGAGTCCACAGCCTATGTTTGGCACGTTTTGCCGTGTGTGTGTTTGCATATCTGTGTCTTGAGGTCAATTCCCCGATTAGTCGTGATGCGTTGAGTTGGCCTTAGTTTCCAATGTGTCCGAAAAAGACGGAAGCGACTGTGAGACGTGGAAGTACGCCAAATCTGCTCAACAGCCAAGGTCATGGCACGGTCGTTCCGAAATAAGTTCGTTTCTTTGTTTGTAAGGGCTAGATTATTCTTTACTGCGTTCAAAATGCTTGTTATTGTCTGTAGATTGCTTGCCTCTACTAGCATTACTAATTGTGCGCGAATGTTGTTATGCAAGGCTGATATTCGTTTTCCCTCGATGCAGAGCACTCCATCCTCGTGCTGATTATCGTTCACGAATGTGCGCTTAGGCTGCGTACTCGCTCAAGGTCCATCACTAGCGGCGAAGCTCTTTGGGAGAGAGAAGAGGGGGCGGCAAAGGCGGAAAGGGAAGGAGGAGGAAGGGGGGGGGGGGCGTTTGATTGCCTCCCTCCACCGTGTTGTTTACTGGTAAACTAGAAATGTCTGGAAAAGCGCGGTGCCCCTCCATCGCCGAAGCCACTAGGTTTCCGAAGCGGTGGCGTATCATAGTGGTAATGTGTCTGTCTAATACGCATTGGCCCCGGTTCAATCCCCCTTGTGGGCGTACTTTTTTTTTTTTTTCGAGAACATTGTTTTTTATCATTTGGCGATATTTGCGACATTTCTTTTTTACGATTAACACTGAAAACAACTAATGTTGTCGACGAAACTTCGCAGAATTATATCGTGTGGGACTCCCTTTCCGGAGGTGCAATCGGAGACAGGTGGGCTTTGGTTGCCGGCTGGACGCTGCGAAGCGGCGTGTACGTGTTAAGTTTTGTAATTAGCAGCCGCACAATCGCGCCGCGAAGCGGCGTGAACGCAGGAGGGAAGGGAGGGGGGGGGGGGGGGGGTTAACGCGCTCACCAGGGACACACGCGCCGTCCGCAAAGGGTGACCCAAATGGCATGAGCTTTCCGCGTAGTGCGTATAGCCAGTTCCGGTCTAGGTGCATGACGTAGTGCGTATAGTTTTACTCTTCAGACTACGGGTGGATTCTGCGTCCGTACTTGCGTGTGGAGAGCTGGGCCAGGCAAAAGACAGCGATTAATTGATCGAGCAAGCCCGTAGCTTCCGTCGCCCAGTAGTCTGCAAGCGACTCTTTTTTCGCGATTCCTAATAAGAAAAGAATTGCAGAAAATTGGTGCCGCGATGAATTCACCCCATGGTGATTAATGCATAGCATACCACTCCCGATCGAAAACATTTGTGCCCGCGAAATAATATTTGACGTCGGCACTTTAAGTGATTCCTCGCGAAATGTCAAGCTCTCATAGGATCATTTGCTGTACATGTGTTTTTGAATGATCCAACGCATCTGCAACGAATTTCACACCTCCAGAAACACTCAGGCTGCTTCAAGTGGTGAAGCATTTATTCTCTTCCTACGTATTTTAGAGGCTATCAACTATTAATTACAAGCTTCTGGGGAAATTTACACGCATGTCCTGAATTAAGGTAGTGTATCGCCAGTTTATGGGAGATATATGTTGTTCAGTGTAGGTATTTCGTGTTAGACAAGCCTCACTCAATCTCTATGATTTCGTTTGGTACTGCCTTCAGCGAATGGTGTAGGTTGTAATTGTTTTTAGTTGTTGCATGATTGTAGTAAGGTGGTGAGCTGGTACTAATTTAACACCTTGAAAAACAGTTCACGAAAAGTCAAGGAGACAAGGAGTGTGAAACGTAGACCACATGCAAGCGCAGACTCTCAACTCACATAAATCAGAAGAAGAAGGAAGAAATAAAAAATGCGGGCGGAGCTCGAGCAAAGGCCCAAGTGGAACGCGCTGATTCACCCGTTAGCATGAGCAGATTAAAAAAAAAAAATTCTAGTCAATTAAGGTAACAGATGAATGGCTACTACATAAAGACAGCTCAATCTCTCTCTAAAATCTATGACGGATTGTCACCTACCTACGCACTGTTTACACTGCGCGTGTATGTCATCCTAAGAAAAAACGTGAGTAATTAGCAGATACTATAAAAAACATACAAGAGAATATTTTAGGCCTTTATTATTCGTAGTATGGGTGCCCAATGTGTCCGCACGTCCGTCTGTTACCTGAGCTGCCAAGGAAATCGCTTTTACAGTCTTATGCATATGAATGAATTAGCACGTTCCAATTGTACTGTTTGAACTTTTGCTGAAGTTACTTCCGCATTCTTTATTTTTTCTTCTCTAATTTATGTGAGTTGGGAGTCTGCACTCGTATGTAGTGTGTATTCCTCTCGTTTATTCCTTGTTTTGTGTGCTATTTTTCAGGATGTTCAATCAGAATGAACTCACCACCTTACTACATGGAAAGGCTGCTGTTAATTCCAGAGTGTCTGTAAAACAATCTACCTGACATCTTTGCCTCACGCCCCGGTTCCCGAAGCTCACGTTCCATGAGCACAGCCTTTCTGATTTCTCTGATCCTCCTTCTTTTTTTTTTCTTTTGTGTTCAATATAGCGAGTTGCGAGTGTGCACCAGTCTGCGCCCTAAGGGCGGGATGGGTGGCCGAGTAGTCTAGCGCACAGCAGCTCGGAGCACGTGGAGCGAAAGCTCGTGGTGCAGAACCCAGGAATCCTGCCTTGAATCTCCACCGCCAATTTCGATCTGGATGAGCTTCGTATCAGCGTGCGGTCGTGTATTACTACTGCGTGGTGCACGTTAAAGACCCCAGGCTAGCAGTTGTACTGCACTGGCTAAATTTCTCATCTACAGTGGGTAACAATGTCGCCATGTTTTGGCAGACTAAACTCCTGCTGTATAAATAATTAACGACTAATTTGTTTTTTGCGTCCTACGTGTTCCTGTTCTTTTGTACTTGGTATTTTGTGCACTTTTTTCAAGTTGGTTCATGATATTCTTTATTGTATATTCTATTCTGGGTTTTCATCTTTATACCTACTGCAGTCCTTGCCAAGTAGAAGTTGGCATTCACTGTCGCCATCCTGATGTGAGTGTCGTGAGACGACACAGGATGGCAGACTCCTCTGCTGAAGTCCAGGCTTCTTGAAAGACTGCCAAGGCTGTTAATGATAAGGTGCTTTGTATATTAAGCAATATAATAGCAACTTACTGCTGCTAGGATTCTTTTTAGCACAGACTGGGTTAATGGGCTGGCCTTTTGCGATTCCGATGCTACTCGCGCGAAATGAAAGCCTGTAGGGGAATTGCGCATATCATTCGCAAGCGAAATGCTGAGTTTACAACAGAGGTGCGTCACTACTTGAATCCAGTATTGCTGTGTGTGTTGTACTTGTATTTTGTATTTGTTTATTTAGTGTTCCCAATAATGGCTGAAGCTTTCCCATTGTTCCGCTTGTTAGTAGCAACAAACAAACCCGAACGAACGGAGAGTGGTGAACAGCGCCACTCTAGCCGTTCAACATCGCGCCCATTGGTTTTCGGAAAGGTTTGTGGTATTGGTCTTCATGATATTTGATCTTATATCGCACATAGACACAACCAGGGCGCTGTGCCTACAATTCAACACTCGCAAGTCCTGTGTGAGTAAACCCTGTAGCTGGTCACACTTTCAGAGACATTTAAATGTTTCACAAATGAATAGTGACATTGGCACATTTGTCGTGCCAAACCCTGTCATATACCTGTTCCGAACTCTGATTCCCATGAGATTTCAATATCATCGTTTCAGTTTACTGGCACGGCAGGCTCTATACGTGTTGTACTTCAGTCTTTGTAAGGAGGACGCTTCAATACGATTCTACTCATCTCTGGGGTACTAGATAGCATTATATTTGCAGAGCTAGTCTTTGGGTATTGTAGTTCTACCAAAACATATTTCAACTTTTAAGTTATTTATTATTTCGCTTGTAAATTTACAAGCTTACCTAGATTGAAGGCAGCAGATATCTTTCCAGCAGTCATGGTACGCGTCCGAAGTATATTGGGTTAACATAATTGACCCAACCTCTGATATTTATTTGTCAGTGCCTCTAGCAAATTGTGCATGCTAGGATTGCTTTTGTTTGTTTGTTTCACATAATCTACAGCACGTTTTTCACCTTTATACTCAGTGCAGCCCTCCCCGAACAGAAGCTAGCATCGACTAGGTCGCTTCGTTCCTACATCACCAGTTGAGCCGTGGTTCAGGTCCATGGCAGTCTGCAAAAGTTGTTGATGGTAAGCTGCCTTATATATACAGCTGTGTAATAGCAGCTTGTCCTGCGTGATAAATTAAAATGCATTTTTATGGTTTAGAAAGTGAAATTTGCATGGGCATACTTGCATTGCGAAACCTTACCAAGCCTGTTCTAAACTTTCATCCTTTTAAGATTTCAATACAGCCGTTTCTGCTGCACACACACTGCCTACTTTGGCCAGGTAGAGACTTGATTTATATGAAGGTAAACAGGTGATTATCAACTGCTCAGTGCTGTCCGTGGTGTCGTTCTCTCCTTATCAGACGACTTACCTCGCTTGGTTCGCAAGGCATTTGAATAGGAGAGCAAGTCAGCTGCTGCACGATGCTCCCAGTCCTGAGCAGTCGACGATCGCTTGATCACCTTAAAGGGATACTGAACCAAAGAATTTAGTGTCCATAATAAGTGGCGCACGTTCTTTCCGCGAGCCAGCGGCCGCCGGTGTGCGCGAGCACACACAACGAAAATGACGTCAAAGACCTCCATTCACGCTTAAGAGGACAGTGAAATGCATGGGCTTCCGGCCAAAGGAGAATACATACAGGCTTTTCATCTCTACAAGTGAAGGCTACGTGCTTGTTAGACCAATTAATCGCTTACCCTTTATACTAGACAAACCTGGGTAGATGAAAAACAAAATGACCGCATCTCCACGTGGTGAATGATGTTGATTGCGGCGAAGCTCGGGTGCTGCTAATGATACTGATTTTGGTCATAGGTATTGCTGCTTGCTGTCGGCGTTGACGCTTTGCCGCCGCTTCCCGAGCTCTTAACTCCAGGGTCCGCTTGGCGTTTTTGACGCTGTGCAGCAGCTTCTCGCGCCCTGGTCTCCGGAGCAGCTTGCTGTCTACATAGACGCTGAGGCGCTGCATGCCGAGCTTTTCGGTCCTTTTAATTCATGGCAGTAGGAGAATGTGTGGTTTTCTTCTTCTTTTTTTAAGCAGACAGATGGGATGGCATCTCAGAACCCCTACTCTTTTTTTTCTTCTTTTTCTTTTTTCATAATTTGTTTCCATCTTTTTTTTTTCAATTTTTTTTTTGCCCTACACGAGCACGTGAGCATGTGCTCACGTGCTCGTGAGCACGTGATCTCACGAGCAGAAGCACGAGCACCCGACGCCGGCCTACGGCGGACGGCGGACGGACATACGGACATGGCTAGCCCCTAAGGAGCTTCGCCCCTAAAACTTGTCTTTATTCTCCTTTGGCCCGAAGCCCATACATTTCACTGTCATCTTAACCGCGAATGGAGGTCTTTGACGTCCTTTTTGTTGCGTGTGCTCGCGCACACCAGCGGCTGCTGGCTCGTGGAAAGAATGTGCTCCACTTATTATGAACACTAAATTCCTTGGTTCAGTATCCCTTTAATATAGATCACGACTGTACTTCTAGCTCGGTAAGTGTGACACTTGTCTAATTCAGCCTAGCTGTGGTGTGCGGAGCGGTATGTGTAGAGCTAGTTGACTTGTGTACACAGTGGCTGTGCGGTGTAAAACACGCCTAATTGTCAACTTTTATGCAGTCTCGTGTAGTCCCATTGATGTTTTGTTTTGGAGTGCAGGTTATGTGTTCATGTTTTGTTTCCTCGTTTACCGACAGTCCTAGCTCTCTGCAGAGAGTTATTATGAAACATGCCAGCCAATTTCTTAAGCAGTATGCAGTGCAATATTCGTGTATTGTGCAAGCGAGAAAGAAGAGGCTCCACGTTTTGCAGTTGTGGCTGCGACGTAGACATTAGATAGTTTTAGCTGAGCATTGTTACGGCCCGCTCCGCTCAGCAGGAAAGTAGCTGCATGCGCACAACGCTCAGTCAGCAACGACCAATCGGAACGCGGATGCCGATGGAGCAGACAATTGCTGCACCCCGATAGACACTGCCGGCTGAGCGTTATGCGCATGCCTGGTGGCTTTCTCGCTCAGTGGCTTAGCGGAGCGGGCCGTAAAAAGCGCTCAGCTAAAACTTTTTTTGATAATGTTAAGGCTGACGCATAGACATTTCAGGCAGAGGCAGAGGGATGGCCGACATTTCTCATATCGATTCTCATTATGAGCAGCTGCTCATCGTAACACAGAAATTAAGATTCAAAACTTCCTCTGCCCCTTTCTCACAGGTTTTGAGACATGTGCTCCTGGCAGTACTGTCGGGCTAGACATTATTTTTCACATATTCACTCCGATAAATTCTGAGAGGATGAAGTCAGTTGCCACATAGCTTGTGCAATCTGGAACGCACTCCTCCTTCCTGTTTTCTTGTGTATTTCGAACTTTGTCTCAGTATATGATGGGTCTGCGAAGAAAATTGACCAGATAGACGATATTGCTTCGAAAATACATGTCCCATACCTTTTAACCTGTATCTACCAAACACTGTACACTGCTTCACTACTGATCTGGTATCTTTCAATCGATTTCCCTGAACTGTTCGCGCCTGTAGAAATCTTAATGATCACGAGGGAATGTTTCGTGTCATGTGATGTCATATGCTTAAAGTAAATGAGACTTGCGGGCATTTTCAAAGGCTATGGGGCAAGCTGATGGTAAACACTCAATGTGCGTTTCAGGGTGGAGCTTGTTTGTATATACTAGTTTGTGTGTAAGTCGCTATTTGTTTATTTGATGAAGTCTGCAGATGCGTTTTAGTCGTCAAGTAACCATTATGTGAGAACACGGGAGTCATACTCTGCAATACATTATATGTTTAATCTCATTAGTATGTGTACAACAATGAACTGTATATGTCAAGGATATGATTTGTCATTGTCTAAGTAAGACTAAAGAATCTCTATATTTACTTGAAAACGCTGGATGTGGATATCAGGGACTGCCCACCTATCGTGACGAACGACGATGTAAAACTGCATGCCGACTACTCCGCCAAGCTCGCCCGTCTCTCGACATGCCCTTTTGAATTAAAATAGATGATTTCCACAAGCCTTTCTCTGGAGTGGGCTTGATTATGAGATAACTGGAGCAGTTTTTCCCATTGGTCCTCCAGTGTGTTGTTACAATTGTGTCTCTTAGGGCAATCGAGGTATTTTTGTTGTGAAATAGTTTCCAGATTGAAAATAAAATAGACTATTGGTGCATTAGCTACAAAAAGTTTTTCTTTTACATGGGATGCTTCTCTCATGCCCCTCACCTCAGTTTGGAATTTCTGGATTATCAAGTGCAGCTGGTATTGATTTACCCTGTTATTCTACTCTGGTGTCGATTTTATTTACAGGTGCTGTAACGAAGGAATTGCCTTCCCGGGTGCATGGTCGACTTGCATCACAAGCTGCATGAGAAGTGTGAAGAAATTTTCCTAGGCCCGTGAGATGCAGCCTCTTTCATCCATTGCCCTCCTCTGGCGACAAGCCCATGATTACCAGCCAAGCTGTAGCTTCACTGCAACTGACACTGAACAATCACGGTAACAATTTTGTATGTTTCATTTATTAACCATGTTTAAGTGACAGATGAATGTGGCAGCTGCTTTACCGAAAAGGTCTATACCTATGACAGAAATGTACTTTCTTGCCCAGTGCTATATAATTGTTTACACACAATATTTGTTAAAAGTACCCTTGTTATGGACTACATCATTTCTATTCATGTGTGAATTGCACACAAAACCAAATGTTGGCCCGGAAAACAGAACCGGGAACTGTATGGCTTGAGGCCGCTAGTCTGGAATCTTGCGCCGGACCTTGGCGTATAAAAAAGAATATTTTTTTCTCTTTCTCTCTTTTGCTGATATCTTGCTGTACTGCTGGTACTATGACGGGGATTTGTACTGGCAGCAGCCCGGCAACTCGCTGGGACGAAACAAGACCGGGGTCTTGTTTCGTCCCAGCGATAAGATACCAGCAAGTAAGATACCAGCAAGACCTGGGGTCTTGCTGGTATCTTACCGTATTACTGGTACTACGCTGGGAATTTGTGCTGGGAGCATCGCGGAAACTCATTGGGACGCCAAGTGCCGGGCGTGCCAGTCACTGGCCAGTGAGTGGCAATCTCACTGGCCCGTTGTCACCCCGTGGGGCATTCCCAGCGTTACGGGCAGACCGGTACCGCCCCATTCTCAAACCGGCGAGTTCTGCTACTTGGGTAAGTCCGTGGGTGTCACTGTGAACAACTAACTATACAGCGTCCTTCAAAGCGGACTCGGGAGCCGAGGTGACAGCTGTTCCAGATTGTTTCCCTTGGATTCCCCAGCAATTGACAAAGGTGTGAAACGCCATTCATGGACCGGACAACCACCCGCTTAAAGTGCAAGGTTCTTTCTCATCGACGCTCTCGTGGAAGGGCAAGTCCTCCAAGCAGCAGGTGTATGTCATCCAGTCTCTCAATACTCCTTTGCTGGGCTTCTCTTCCATACAGTTACCTCCACGTTATCAAGATCCTTGATACTGAAACAAAGCCTGCAGTCAACCCAGGCTTCACTGAGCTCTTCAGAGGTCTGGGTACGCTACCTGACAAGTACATGATCCGGCTGCAATCCTACAGGCCCAAGCTCCCGGAGAGTGTCCATCTATACACACGATCGTGCACGAGTGCCAGAAACAGAAGAAACCACCGACAAAGCCGGCCGGCCTCCTGTAGCCGATCGCGCCCCCGACTGCACTGTTCCAGTTGATTTGAGTGGATCTACTTGCTTTTCTGCCGTCGACGCAGGAAAAGTTTTGGATAATCGTGGCAACTGATTATCTCACCCGGTACGCAGAGACAAAAGCACTCCCGTCGGGAACCGCTGTGGAAGTAACCAAGTTCTTTGTTGAGTCTATCGTCGTCCGACACGGCGCTCCCCAAGTCCTGATTACGGACCCAGGATCCTTGTTTATGGCACAACTGACGCAAGAGATACTCCGCCAGAGCCACACCGACACCGCCGGACCACTGCATACCACCCGCAGACCAACGGGCTGACGGAGCGACTAAACAAGACCACTGCCGACATGATTTCGATGTACGTGGAGGTGGAACACAAGACGTGGGATGAGGTGTTATCCTACGTCACGTTTGCGTACAACACGGCGGTTCAAGAAACCACTGGGATTATACCTTTTTAGCTGGTGCACGGCAGAAAGGTGAGGACGATGCTCAACACCATTCTTCCCCACGACCCGACGGACGACCGCACCGACGACGCCCAGCTGGTCACCCACTGGTGTCACAACAGGTGCGCCAGCTAGCCCCCCTTCGGATAAAGGACCAACAACGTGTCGACGCTGGACGGTACAACCTTCGTCGCCGCGACGTGGAGTTCCAGCCTGGAGACAGGGTGTGGGTGTGGACGCCCATTCGCCGCAGCGGCCTTAGCGAAAAACTGATCAAACGCTACTTCGGACCCTACAAGGTCATTCGTCGCCTTGCGGACTTGAACTATAAGGTGCTCCCCGACGAAGCCCGACCATCCGGAAACCGCCAGCCACGACCCGAAGTGGTCCACGTAGTTCCGACTCAAGCCGTTCTACTCGTGATAGGATTGTGACGCTGCATGTTTATTTCGGCTCACCGTACATTTTTGTGCGTGTGTGTAGCCATTTTAGTTTTCCTTTCTCGTTGCGTGCGCTTTTAAAAAGGAAGATAACGCCGCCCGCAGGGCCGAGAAAGCAACGCTCGGTCACGCACGGACTTTTAGAAGCTTCGCGATTATTCTTGCTTCGGACGTAACTTTTATTATTTATTCCTGTTTTCTTGTTCTCGAAAGTGCCAGTTCATTCTCGCCCCGAACGCGTGACGCTCAAATCTTCTTTGCCGAATATTCTAGATAGTGACGCACACTAGATAAGGAGCAGGGCGGGACCTTGTCAAGTCAGTCTCGCTCTCGCTTGCTGTTACGCCGCCAAATCGCCGCCCGTTTTTCTGCTGCCTAAACGCTCGTTCTTATTTTTTGTTTGGCACAAGTTCGCTGATCAAACCTTTATTTTCAGTTCACTATTCGTCCTCTCGTCACCTTCATTCGTGACAATATTTAATATATTGCAGCGCTAGTGCTGAGGCACGTGCCGGGAACCACGGAAGACGAAGACGGAACGCGTGAAGACTGCACGTGACACACTTCTAATCTGGTCTAAATTTGGTTATGGACGTCGCCTTATAAATCAAAAACGTATCATTTGGTGTCAGAAGTGGGATTTTTGGTACGGCGCCTCCTGCAACCCGGAAGGCACCCTGTCAGGATCAAAGTCCTCGGCAACGTGGTCTGCACCGATGTCTCATGGAGCCATAGGATCGCGGCTGTATTGCCTGAAGCAACAAATCGTCGCGGCGTACCTCCCACGGAGAAGTCATCACTTCGCCATAATTTCCCCGACTATTTTGTGGCCGTGAAATGAAGATCCTGTGTTGGATGATTGCCCTTCTTGCATCGACGAAGTTTAAGCAATCGATGCACGTAAATGCTCGCTGGTCTTAAAATCTTCCTCATTCAACGAATGAGGAAGATATGACCTCATTCAACGAATGAGGTCATAAGTAGCAATCTTAAAAAAAAACAAAAAAACGTTCCATCTTTTTCTGGATTTCGGCTTTACCGGTGTACTTCATTTTCTGTGTTGATTTTCAAAATGCGCAAATATGCAGTGATGTTTTGCACCCATATGATCTGTGCCATCATCAGAGTTTTGATCAGACATGTCACCAGGGGTAACTAAAACAGAAGCTATACTCCGTTTCACCTTTTGTTGTACCGCAGTGAAGGCTAGAAGCGCGAGATCATAGCGTTGGCAGCTGCCCTTAATGCACGAGAGCTTGTGCCGCCGAGATTTGCTCCAGAGCAAGGAGCTCGCGCCTGTAGCCTTTCCTGCGGTACATCATAAGGTGAAACAGAGTATAGCGGCGGCCAAGTGACAGGTCTCCGCGCATCAACTTCAAAAAGCGTCAATGCGCTTGATTTTTGTGTTGCGGAGGAACTGTGACTTCAGCGGGAAATCCGTAAGCGTGCAGAAGAGCATCGGCAACGACACCTGCGAAAAGACCTGTCTATCTTTAATTGAACGTAGCGAGGTTGTTTAGAAGAATAAACAGCCCTAGGAAGAAACGTCACTAAAATAACTCAGAGGGGAAATAGTGTAGTGGTACTGCTGAGGCGCGTGCCGGGAACCACGGGAGACGAAGACGATGTGCGTGAAGACTGCACGGGACAAACTTCTATTCTGGTCTAAATTTGGTTATGGGCGTCCTCTTTTAAATTAAAAACGGAACTAAATATATTAATATTTTTCTTTCGGCAGTGGCACTGCGTTTTTCTGTACCCGAAGAAGGCAGTGCCACCGCCAGGATGTCGATGAACACCTCTTATATCCACCATTTGTATACCTCTTCTGATTTTTTAAATCTTTTTAGCATGTTTGCCTAAGTTGGTTAATTGTTTCTTATTGTTCTTAAAAAGCATTAAATTTACCCCCCCCCCATTTTTACACCCATCAGCTGCTTTGCCTGTACAACCCCTTTCTCTCTCTTTATATATATATATATATATATATATATATATATATATATATATATATATATATATATATATATGTATAAATATATAAATAAATAAATAAATATTTAAATATGTATATTTATGTATATTTATATAAATATATATCTGTCCCAGAGAACCTTACATCATAGTTGACATTGCCGGGCAGAAAATTGCAGCCCTTTTAGATACGGGTGCCACAATATCTATTTCTGGAGACTTTGTAAAATAATTGTGTAAAGACCGTAGTATATCTATGCGATCCTCACAAAAAAAGTGGCGTATGGCATCGAACGAAGTAATATCCGCTAGCGAGGGAGCTCGCTTGCAACTCTTCTATGATGGACGGAAATGTCGGCAATACCTTACTTACCTGCCAGGTCTCGCTTGTGGCATCATTCTTGGGAGGGATTTTATAACCAGAGAGGGCATCACCCTAGACCTCGCAATGGCAGAATACCGGTATGGCTGGAACTCAACCCCTTTAAGTTTTCCAGTGAGACCTCAGACTAGAGCACTGCACGGGCCTACTTTTCGAGGCCCGGCCCGGCCCGGGCCCGCTGGCACGCAGTCTTACCCGACCCGGGCCCGGCCCGGCGGGAATCCCCTCTAATTGGGCCCGGCCCGGGCCCGGCCCGGCTTCTGGCGCCTGACCTCAGGCCCGGCCCGGGCCCGCGGCCCGGCTGCTGGTGCCTGCACTCAGACCTGGCGCAGGCCCGGACATGCCTGCTTGTCCAAACATAGGCAGAATGGGCTCGAAAAAGCTCGCGTCAGTGCCCTCGGCCTGTTCATTAAATATCTATTACACGACGAGTTCATGGCTTTTGCAAGCTGCGCGAGCGCTCGTGCAAGGAATCGAAGAAGCTCAGAAGGCTATGAGCGTGGCTATGAGCTTGTGTACGTGACTCTGGTCAGTTAGAAGAGTACATTATTATTTTATATAAAAACATATTACATAATGTGAAGCCATCAAGTTAGCCAACGTCATTCGCAGAGATGTTTCCATAACGGACGCCAATGCTAATTAGTTCGTCTGTGAGCTGAACAAAGCAATCTCCGTGAACTACATCAAATCGCCGCATATCTTTGGCGCATAAGCCAACGCAAGCCGTTGTCAACTTCTCTTTGTCAATCGCAGGAATGCTGGACTTCTTTGTAGCGAAAAAAGAAGTAACACTCGCGCACTCAGAAGTGGATGACTTACATTTGTGCCGTCTCCAATGCGAGGTCCCAGTCTTGGTGCCGTCCTAGGTCAAAAATGCTTTGCAGTTGCTGCATTGAACATGTCCCAGCGGTACTGCCGTGGTTGCGTCAACAACTTTCAGAAATTTCTTCCACACATCACTTTGTTTCGATTCCTTGTGACAAGTCGC